>JAXCGZ010020773.1:90000-170000 GCA_037179515.1 Halocaridina rubra
GAATTAGGCTGAAACGCGAAATAAAATTAAAAATATTAACAAAGAGTCATTCAACTGTTAAAACCAATAATTTCATATCCCACTAAGAATTTGTATTTTTTGTAATGAAATTTACTATATTAGATCAAGTTAGGTTTGGTTACACTAGTTAGGTTTAGTTCACAAAGAATTATTTTCATAACCCAGTTAGGAAAATTTCTCATGAAATTCACTATATAAAGCTTAAGTTAGATTAGGTCATGCTGGTTAGGTTAGCTCACCCCAGTTAAGAAATAAAATTATTATTGGAGTGATTTTAGTGGCTTTAGATATTTTGTCAATTTTACCAAACTTTAATTCATAATAAACGTAAAATAGTTAATATAACAGCAAAACACACTTACGATAAAGATTTAAATGAAATTATAATTTTTTTACGAATTTTATATATTTTTCGCTATTAAGCAGTTTCATGTCACTCGTCGGGAGTGTGAAAATATACATGATCAAGATTACTTCCGTAAAACATGCTAAAAATAGCTCAGATAGCACAGAAAAGCGCTTAAGGATATAAGATAAAATGCTGTTCATTTAATGCTAAAAATAGCAAGACGTTGACTGATTATAAAGTCTCCCTTGCAATCTATCTCTTTCCCGTTTTCTTTGATATGTCATAGAAAATGGATGTTTAGCTATATTAGATCCAAAGGGAATAATACGTGTATTGCATTATACGTAGTACGTGTATGAAGTATATGTACGTCATATATTAATTCGTAACATTATCCGATTCTTTGCTTAATCATCCGTATTGCGTCTGTTTCGTAGCTGTGAAATAAAAAATAACGTAGAAGGAATTCTGGTAAAAAAAAAAAAAAAAAACTTGTAATCTCTGTCCACCCCCATTCGATTGGGGATTAATAGTGACATACAACAATCCCCCAAGTCACGGGGGGTGGCCGAGTCAAATCACACATTCCTTAGAAGTCGATTTAACTAAATCACTTCTCATAACTTGGGAATGAATGGGTCGCCAAGGACCCCTAACACTACTTGGGTCATCCATATGGTTATTGGGCATGGTTATTCTGCCCTGAGGCCCGACAGCGATAACTAGTTTGCCCTTACGGCTTCATCACTTGATAATTCACAAAAATCTACCCGTCCCAGTCTACAGCATTTAGCAGGCGCAGGAAATTCCTTTGGCTCACGTCATCCATTCCCAACTTAACTCTCTCTCTCTCTCTCTCTCTCTCTCTCTCTCTCTCTCTCTCTCTCTCTCTCTCTCTCTCTATCTATCTATCTATCTATCTATCTATCAATATATATATATATATATATATATATATATATATATATATATATATATATATATATATATATATATATATATACACACACACACACACACAAATACACAATTAAATAGTGATATTAAGAATACAAAAAACTTCTATTCATGAACAACTTTTTTGAACCCCAGATCACTCGAATTCGCGTTGACAGTTACGGAATCATGTCACCATACTTACTGCGCTACTACAGTAGAATCTTTTATCTGCTGAAATAGTTCAGTCGGCACACGATGGCATAATTCTGCAACTTGTGACGCGAGTTCTAGTCCCCTGAGGTTCAAAAGTCTCTCTCTCTCTCTCTCTCTCTCTCTCTCTCTCTCTCTCTCTCTCTCTCTCTCTCTCTATATATATATATATATATATATATATATATATATATATATATATATATATATATATATATATATATATATATATATATTTCTATCTATATCTATCACTATTTTATTTTCCTTACTTCTCTTTCTCTTGTAATACAAAAAAAAAATACATTCATACATATCACTGTGGTATGAAAATTCAAATAAAAAAATATATACGCAATATGAAATATGAAAAAAGGCAATAGTCAAAATAAAGATATATCTTTGTCTTACTGTTATCTGATAAGACATTCTAGGTAATGAAGTTCAATTGATTGCAACACACACAAAAACCTAAGCGCACACACACACACTCACACACACGCGGCAGCATGTAAGGAAGTACTTTTTTAGAGCAAGAGTCGTTGATAATTGGAATTCCCTACTCGAGGAGGTAGTTAATGCTCTCTCAATCAATAGTTTTAAGGACAAGTATGATAAGTATCACTATGTACAAAATGGAACCGATCAGGAGACGGGAAGATACGAGATTTGGGCTCATTCCCGTAAGCACAATTAGGTAATCACACACACACACACATACACACACACACACACATAAATGCCTGGCAAACCTACAAAAGAGCAAGAAATGACTACCTAAGTAAAAGGAGAGAGGCAGAGAGAGATTATGAGAGGGACATCACCAGGAAGGCTAAAGAAAATCCCAAGCTTTTCCACAGCTTTATCAGAGGAAAACTGAAGGTAAAAGAACAGGTTTTAAGGCTAAAGAGAGCGGATGGAAGCATCACTGAGACGGACGAAGAGATCTGCAAAGAATTGAACAAGGAGTTTCAGTCAGTATTTACAGTAGAAAATACCCCACCCCCTCAGATTGCAGTGATAGAAGCTCAAGGGCCGGTATTAGAGAACATCAACCTTACAGCCACAGAGGTATGCAAAGCGCTGAAGGATTTAGATGTTCATAAAGCTACAGGTCCTGATGACATATCCCCTCATGTGCTTAAAAAATGCGCAAACACAATATCAGTGGCACTAAGTATCATATTTAAGGAGTCACTGGAGTCGGGGGAGATTCCAAGATGCTGGAAACAAGCAAATGTGATACCTATCTTCAAAAAGGGAAGGAGGGATACGGCTCTGAACTATAGACCAGTTTCCTTGACCAGCATAGTTTGCAAAGTTATGGAGAAACTACTAAGGAAACATATCTCTCTTCACTTGGAATCCTTCAACTTTTTGTCAGTGAGGCAACATGGCTTCAGAGAAGGAAGATCAACAGTAACAAACTTATTAGAATTTTATGATGAGGTAAGCCAAATCTTACAGGAAAGAGAGGGCTGGGCAGATTGCATATTCCTAGACTTCCAGAAAGCGTTTGACACTGTTCCACATGGGAGACTTATTAGGAAGCTGCAATCAATGGCTAGAACAGGTGGAAATGTCTTGGAATGGATGAAAACTTACTTAGAAGGAAGGGAACAGAGGGTTAGAGTAATACACTCAGTGTCTGAATGGAGAAGAGTTAGTAGTGGGGTTCCACAGGGTTCAGTTTTAGGGCCACTTTTGTTCCTTGTATATGTAAATGACCTACCAGAGTCTGTAAATTCATTCATGAATATGCTTGCAGATGATGCAAAGATTGTGAAGAAAGTAAAAAACGAGAACAATGGTAGAGAACTACAGGAGGATCTAAATAATCTGCATGAGTGGTCAGAAAAGTGGCTAATGAAATTCAATACTTCAAAATGTAAGGTAATGAGAATGGGTACAAGTGCAAGAAGGCCCAAGCTTGACTACTCGGTGGCTGGAGTACAACTTCAAGAGACAGAAAATGAGAGAGATCTAGGAGTAAACATACTGGCAGATTTGTCTCCAGAAATACATATAAATGGCGTAGTAAGGGCAGCATATGCATTCTTATCAAATGTAAGGGTAGCCTTCAGGCACATGGACAAGGAAATGTTCAGAAATATTTATGTAACCTATGTGAGGCCAAAACTCGAATATGCAGCCCCCTTTTGGAATCCGCACTTGAAAAAGCACATAGCTAAACTTGAAAAAGTTCAAAGACATGCCACAAAACTGGTGCCAGAAATATGCAATCTCGGTTATGATGAGAGGCTGAGGGAATTAGACTTGCCATCACTCGAAGCTAGAAGAGTGAGGGGGGATATGGTGACAGTCTTTAAATTCCTTCATGGTTATGATAGAGTGGATAGGGATCGATATTTTGATATGGCTGGCTCTAGAACTAGAGGTCATAGTTTGAAGCTTCGTAAGAAAACTTCTTTGCAGGATGTAAGGAAATACTTTTTCAGTGTAAGAGTAGTTGATAATTGGAATTGGCTAAGCGAGGAGGTAGTTAATGCTATCTCAATCCATAGTTTTAAGGACAGGTATGATAAGTATCACTAAGTATAAAATGGAAGCGATCAGGAGACGGGAAGATACGAGCTTTGGGCTCTTTCCCGTAAACACAATTGGGTAATCACAATTAGGTAATCACACACACACACACACACACACACACACACACACAATAAATATATATATATATATATATATATATATATATATATATATATATATATATATATATATATATATATATATATATATATATATATATATTGCGCAGGATAATAAAAAAATAATCATAAAAAGTTATTAGAGAGAGAGAGAGAGAGAGAGAGAGAGAGAGAGAGAGAGAGAGAGAGAGAGAGAGAGAGAGAGAGAGAGAGAGAATTAATTAATCAATATTCTTTGCAAGCTTTATACCCGCCGTTTCTGACAGATGTGTAAAACTGCATAATGCGACTCAAAAAAATAACAAAAATAACAAGCAAACAAAACTGGGTTCGTAGGAAATGTCTAGACACGCAAATGGATTTATGCTGGAATTTATCATTTTAAAAGCAATTAGGATATGAAGAAGAATCTTTAAAAATATCTTTAAGAAATATAAAACGCGAATTATTTTAGAAATATTTTAAACGGTAACATAATTAATGTAAATAAAAAATAAAACAATTTTCAGAGCTCTATAATACATGATATTACGTAATATTGTTATTTTTAATTGTATCATTATTTGCTGTAATAAATATTTAAAAACTGTGCATACACTAAACTTTCACACACACACACACACACACACAAACACACACAATATTGAGGTAATGCAAAACTATTGTATATATAACAGAGTAGCCAATTTTTTGGCAAAAAATAACAATAATCTCTTTTTTTTTAAGGCCGCAAGTATCCATATTAGCGATAATTAAGCGAATTTCAAACCTAAATACAGAATTTACTGGGGAAAAAATGCATTATTTGATATACACGCAATGCAAAATAGATCTCTACCAAGCTTTAACGGAAAAAATAATGTTTTTTCGGTTATACTTTATATATATATATATATATATATATATATATATATATATATATATATATATATATATATATATATATATATATATATATATATATATATGTATATATATGTATATATATATATATATATAATATATATATATATATATATATATATATATATATATATATATATATGGCTGTATTTCATGTTCAGTTTTGCATAAATATAAAATTATAGTAAGGACTGAAAGACGTTTTGTTCTCTGATAAGCATATGCAAAAAAAAAATAATAATAATAACTATAATAATAATAATAATAATAATAATAATAATAATAAACAAACTGCTATCACCATGTGACAACTTATATAGAGAGCATTATTCTTCACATAGTAACAATCTCTCTCTCTCTCTCTCTCTCTCTCTCTCTCTCTCTCTCTCTCTCTCTCTCTCTCTCTCTCTCTCTCTCTCTCTCTCTCTCATTATTTGTATGAACTCATGTAATGTCTGACGCCTTGGCGCAATAAATTAATAAAATAAAATAAATAATAATCTCTCTCTCTCTCTCTCTCTCTTATTTAACTACCAATCACTTCTCCTAGTATTTTAAGGAAACAAAGCTGGCCCAACATATAAGTTTCACTTAAACTGCTCAAAAGAACATATTTTACGTAACATAGTAAACTGCACTGAGAACCTTAACTATAGACAGCAAAGATGAAATTCTATTAATCTAAATCCCACTCTGAAAACAATAAAAATCATTACAGCAGTAACAATATTATACAATTTCTTAAGTCAAAGTGATAATGGCCAAGCAACGAGTGAAAAAATAAAAGTTACAGATTCTTAGACGAGCAAAGTATGAGAAAAGAGCCCTGGTAAGCAGTTCTTGATGAAGAAACCGTCGATATATCATTATAAATATTGACAGTGAACGAAAGATTGATTCACTGTCCTTCACTCTCTCTAGAACACAATACATACCAATTATCTTTTTATCTGATAAGTAACATAAATGTGTCAGCCACCAACAGTCAACGCATCAGGAAATGAACAAATCGTCTACGCGAAAATATTGACAAGAAATTAAAAAGTTTATCTGGCCAGAAGTCCACAAGAGATAAATTATACAATAAGGACTTTGACAACGGATAATATTTACATCAATATGAAATAAATTAATATATAGGAAATTAACTGTAAATGAGAGCAATTCGAAACAAACATATAATTTTACCAAAAGCATATATTGCATCAGCAAACATATAGACCAGGGGTGTGCAACCTTTTTTCCCAAAGGGCCACTAGTCATGACTGTTGGTATGGAGGGCCACATAACCTTACTATTTCATGCTATTTACTACGATCGAAGACATATTATGTGAGATTATACTAATAAAGATAGATAATTATTTTGTTACTGATTTTATTTAAATTGGGATCACAAAAATAAGAATTGTCTGAAACAAAAGTATTTTCCTTACTATAAATGAGCAAATGAAAGGCTACCGTACCTTATTATTATAATGTACAAACATAAATAATTACTTATTATTGGTTAACTGGGATCATTAGCATAAGAATTATCAAACACAGATATTTTCCTAATCATTAATGAGCAAATGAAAGGCTACCCTAGTGAGATGGTTGATGTTGCATTTGGGACACCAACTCATCAATATCAGGCTGTATGGATGATGTGGCTACACGCAGGGTACATGCCAAATGTTCATCAGAAAGTAAAGACCTATGCTTGTTTTTAACTAGATTAATTTTTGAAAAAAGCTGCTCACATACATATGTGCTACCAAACACTGCCATCATTTTCCTTGCCTGAGCAGAGAGTTTTGGATACACTGTTGCTGATACATGCTTCTTATAAAACTGGTATACTGAACTATCATCAAACTTCTTTCTTAGTTCATCATTGCACTGTAGTTCAATTATTTCCATCTGTATGTCCTCGGGAATTGCTGTCACATCCACAGAAAAAGGAGAAGCAAAGACTTCAATGGCTTGTGAATGTTTCTTGAGGTCACCAAATCTTTCTGAAAATTCCTCTCGTAAGACTGCCAATTTGTCACCATACTTCTGATACTGAGGGTTGCTAGTGTCATGGTTTGTCAGTGTAGGAAAGTGGGCTGGGTTTTGGTTTCTGATTTGTGACTCCCACAGACGCAATTTTATCTGGAAGCCTTTGATCAGTGAGAACATCTCGTTTATTAGTTGATCCTTTCCTTGAAGTCTAACATTCAGTGCACTAATATGATCAGTTATATCTACTAAAAATGCTAAATCACATCTCCATTCCTTATGTCTCAATTCAGGGATAGCATTACCTTTCATATCTAAGAACAGCGCAATTTCTTCCAAAATGTCATATGCTCTCTTCAACATTCCTGCTTTGCTTAGCCACCTTACCTCACAAAAATACTTCACATCACTGTACTCTGCATCAATGTCTGCCATTAACTGCTGAAACTCGCGGTGATTTAGACCTCTTGACCTAATGAAATTGACAGCTTTCACGAGAATATTAGTCACATGCTGACAGTTTATTGTCTTCGCACATAAAGCTTCCTGGTGTATGATACAATGCAGGACAATAAGTGAACCGAAGTCAATATTTTGAGACCCCATTCTAGTCTTCAGTAATCCAACAACCCCATTTCTTTGACCAGACATCGCAGGCGCACCATCTGTTGTAATGGAAACTAAATTAGTGTAGTCCAGTCCAAACCTTGCCAATGCTTTTTCCAATTCATCAAAAATAGATTGTCCTGTTGTGGTCCCCTTCATGCTTTGTAGTGAAGCCATTTCCTCTGTAATATTATAGTCATTGTCAACTCCCCTAATATACACAGACAGTTGTGCAGTGTCTGCGGTGTCACAACTCTCATCAAGAGCAACAGAGTATGAAGAAAAAGCACTAACTCGCTTGGCAATTGTGCTTTCAATATTCCCTGAAAGACTGTCTATTCTTATAGCAACAGTATATCTTGAAAGGCTTATATTTTCAACTAGTTTCTTTTTGTCAGGTATTGTCTGAGGCTACACACAAACATTCTTTAACTACCTCACCATCAGAATAGGGCTTGAGTCTTTTTGCAAGGATTTGACTAATCAAAAAGCTTGTTTTGAGAGATGCATCATATTCCTTAAGTTTCTTTGTAAACACTGACTGTTGTCCTTTCAGGGATTTCTGCAAGAATGATATTTTTTCTTTGCGAGCTTCACCTGTCATATTTTCATATTCTTTGTGCTTTGTGATGTAGTGTCTTTTGATGTTACATTCTTTTAAAACAGAAATGGTTTCATGGCACACAAGGCGCAATGCTTTCCCCCATGATTGTATGCATAAATATTGTTCAGTCCATTTCTCTTGAAAACTCCGGTTTTCATCTGAAATCTTGCGTTTTTTACTCGTAGAAGCCATTATTAGTGCAATAAGATCTCCCCTGCTGAGCAAAATATATAATAGGAAAAAGTTAACTTTAAATTAAAGACTAACTCTAATTAAGTTGTTTATGTTGCAGTTTTGTGATTGGCTTTAGAAAACTTGCAAGCAAAAAATTTTGAGAATTATATATTTCTGCTGAAAATGTGGTATTAATTATATTCTAATCTATTACATTTTTCTTAATTAAAGGCTTTAATTAAGAATAATGTAATAGATTGCAATATAATTAGTACCAAATTTCAGCAGAAATATATAATTCTCAAAATGTATTGCCTGCAAGTTTTCTAAAGCCAATCACAAAACTGCAACATAAACAACTTAGAGTTAGACTTAGAATACCGGTAATCACAAATCAACCACAACAAATGAAGCACACTGATTTCACCACTTAAGTCTGAGATAAACTGAGAACTATATTAATTCCTATACGACTGTACCGCAAAGCATAGCAGAGAGTGTAAAAAGTGTAAACATCCAACCTTAAAAATAATGATCGTTTCGGTGTTTACAATGATCTTAAAAGGGGTTACTGATAACGATGACCCCTCGTACCATCGGTTATTGAGGAAGGGTTGTTGATGAAAACACAAGAGAGAGAGAGAGAGAGGAGAGAGAGAGAGAGGAGAGAGAGAGAGAGAGAGGAGAGAGAGAGAGAGAGAGAGAGAGAGAGTAATAATAATAATAATAATAATAATCCTTTATTCCAATGTACATTGGGTATTTAAATAAGATACATATATATTCCAGATAGACATCTGTGGTGTACGATATAGACATACTAAAACAAACAAATCATAAAGATGAGTGTACCATTAAAATTTACAAGTAAAATCTTCCTTTAAGAGCAACTTCTTAAGATTATATTTAAAAGTATACACTGAACCAGCATTTTTTAGTTCTCTGGGAAGCTGATTATATAAATGAGGTCCACGAATGTTTATATCTCTTGAGCCAATATCAGAGAGAGAGAGAGAAAGTTGTTGGAATATTCAGCTCGAGGCTCTCTCTCTCTCTCTCTCTCTCTCTCTCTCTCTCTCTCTCTCTTTGGAAATAAAGGTTTATTATTATTATTATTATTATTATTATTACTCTCTCTCTGAGGGCCGCACTATAGCTTATTTATTTTTAGGAGAAAGGGCCGCAATGAAAGCTTTTGAGGGCCGCATGCGGCCCTTGGGCCTCAGGTTGCACACCCCTGATATAGACTAACTAGTGTTGCGTCATTTTGCTGGCATCAAGTAGCGGCACTTATCTCTTTAATAATATTAATAATAATAATAATAATAATAATAATAATAATAATAATAATAATAATAATAATAATAACGCACAGCATGAATAATAAACTAAATATTCTACGAAAATAATCATAAAAATATATATTTTAATTGCAATTTTAACGAACACATACAATATTAGATACTCAAAAACAAAGGTTTTATGGTATTTATATTCAAACTGCTAATTATTTATATTTAATATAAATATTTCTAGTAAAAAGAAGACAATGCTTCCTAGAACATTACGAATCACCACATTTTAAATGCATAAGCGTATCTATCTACCTATCTACCTATATATAGATAAAAAGGTAGATATTTCGGTTCTACTTCCGCTTGTTATCTACAAAGGGAAATATCTACTAGGTTAGGTTAGGAAGTAGATTCATGACACGTAGCTAACAAGCAGAGATGGGACCGATATTTCTTACTAATAGGCCTATTCCTTTTAGATATGACATAACAATGTAGTTTATTTTCTAGTATATTTAAAATTACAACTCTAAAGCTTTACCTTCTGATAATAATAATAATAATAATAATAATAATAATAATAATAATAATAATAACTATCAAGTTGATATTCCAACGATTGCAATAATTTCTTAAAAGTTTTTATGTAGGCGAAAACTTATCCTAAAATCATCGCTTGTGCAATGGAATTTTGATAAAAAAAAAAAAAAAAAAATCATGATAGACCTCTATTTGTGGTCTGGACCAACCATGACCTTGAGGGCAAAGCAATAAGAAAATTTTATTCAAATTCAATAGGCCTACATATTTAATTAAGGCTGCAAGACATCCACCATTGAACCAAAATGTCAGACAATAGCCTACGTTAATTTTATTTTATTTTTCTCTTTCAATTTATGTTTGTATCGTAGAATACAATGTTTTTATTAATATTATTCACCTCTTTATTGTGTTTGTTTATTTATGTAAGTCATATTTTTCTAATTTAGGTTTTTAAGTTACTAGCCTGCAATTATACCAAGTTTCATTAATGTCTAAATATTCTTTCGAGACCTTAAAATGAAACAATTTGAAAATCAGTTTATATATATATATATATATATATATATATATATATATATATATATATATATATATATAAACAAATCTCTTTTGTTTAAATAATAAGGGACTGCAAGTGTAAATTATATATTGATAATCTTAGTCACGAGTTACTGGTTTCAGACAAATCCATGAAAGGCTAGGTTAACATTTAAAACTCTTCTGCTTTAAAGCAATATCTAAGTACTTCACAAGACCTTAAACTATTTCATGTGAAAACTTTTGAAAACATCCGGTTTTATATATATAAAAAATTTAATCTATTTTATACATTAAGTCTATAAGTAGATAAATTATTGATGTCAGACAATCCCTCTTAAAATTATTTCATTAATCTATTTATATGTTTATTCTTAGTTACTTATCAACAAACATATATATATATATATATATATATATATATATATATATATATATATATATATATATATATATATATATATATATATATATATATATATATATATATAATAAGGGATTTCATTATTATCAACATTTTGTCTATGGTTTACGAAGTTCTTCTACCTTGAGAAGCTAAACTAATTCCTTGTCTAAATTAGTAAATGCACACCAGGTAAAGATTAGTAACCCCCAGCACATTAAATACCCCGGTAAGTAGTTAGGTTATGTGAGGTTTATGCTTAACCTAACAGCAATTCACGGGATATTTAATATCCTGGGGTCATTAATTTTTACCTGATTTTAATTCTAGACCCAATAAAAATAATAATAATAATAATAATAATAATAATAATAATAATAGTAATAATAATAATAATAATAACCTGTAATAAAATAGCAGGACTACATACTCACATCTTGTCATACGAGGATCTCAGATAAAAGGAAAAAATCTAAAAAAAAAAATAAAAAATAAACAGTTACCTTCTAACCTTGGTTACGATGAGGACTGGAGATATACAACAGTTTTCTAGTAATCATTCTTAAGTCTGTTTATTTCGCGAGGTCAAGACATGGAGATCTGTCACCTACGTGTAGTGATGTTATGATGACCTCTCAAATCCTTCCAGCACGAAAGGTTATGAAACACTGGAAACATTATCACATCAGCAGGGAAATTTGTGAACATCTTGGATTGGAAGGTAACATATTTTCATCACATTTAACTATAAATCTGGCATAATATTTCATTTTGCAATATTCTGCAAAGACTGCATGTATTAAAGATTACATATATAAACCTTGTAATCTGTTATATACTATATCTTGTCTGTAATTTACATATTTTTCACTCGAACTTTCTAAATCCATCTGCACCTGCGCAAAGTTCACGCCATGCGGTGGTTGTCATGGCAACCACAGACGCTAAACGGGATTTTCTTGAATTTGTTAACTAATGTAACTAGTGATTTTTATTAAAATTTATCTTGTGACATTTAAAAATTAAAGATGCAATACCCAATTTCGTTCTCGTAGATATTAAACTTGCCTTTCATTTTTTCCTAAACGGAAAAATTCGTAGACAAGTATCTACCATACAATCGATGATTATAACAATTATTCAAGGTCACACAGTTACCATGGCGACGCCTATGTGTTGTGAATGTTAAGGGAAATTTAATAAATTAACAAATAAATAGATATTTGTATTATATTTGCTACAATTTGAGTATACGTTTGCCCATTGTGATTAACAGTAAACATTGCCGGAATATTTTCAGGTCAAATATTTTATTATTTTTTTTAATATTTCCCTTTGCAACAGCCACTAATAATTAACTCTTCTAACTGGGTTAGGTTTATTAAGTTAGGTTAGGGAACAATAGACTACAGACCTTATATTCATTTTTGCTGTAATATTTTTAATTATAATGGTTTACCAACTGCATCTTTCTTCATTATAAACTTATAATGATATATTAGAGAATTAGAGCCTAGTTCGATATATTAAAAAGTAATGCCTTAATATAGTAATTATAAGTCCTACGGTCAAGTCCCGGTCGGGGTAAAAATGATTCATATATATATATATATATATATATATATATATATATATATATATATATATATATATATATATATATATATGCTTTGCTGTGTTCATTGCAAGTTACCTAAGCCTTTTCTACGGGTATATGCATGTAGTTATATATGTATGTATATATTATGTACGCACGTATGTATGATGTATGTATATATGTATGTTAGTGCATATGTATGTGCGTATGTATGTACGTATGTATGTATGTACGTATATATGCATTTATGTATGTACGTATGTATGTATTTGTAGAATTCCATTTTCTTTGTGTACATTTATAGTCATATAAACGAGGCTAGGATTATCAAGTTCACATTAACACAGAGGACGCTCCCTAAACCACAGCATAACACAAAACGTTTCTTTCACTCTAGAGAGAGAGAGAGAGAGAGAGAGAGAGAGACTGCATCCTATATCAGACGTTATTTTGAACCTTCCGTTGATAAACCATGTATTATTTCATCTCAAAATACGTATTGAGGGACTATTCAGCCAAGCTAATTTTCATATTCATTCCGAAGCTTTGCCCTATGAATTTATGCGAATTTATCTTTATCAATTAGCTGATAAATCATATAAGCGAAATAATAGATACCACTCTCGCACCCCTGCTTTAGTGTTTTCTAATATATTCTATATTTAACGAGATGTTACCACAACAAAAACATATTCATTTCTTTTGCATTTCCTCGTTCGACAATCAAACATATTTTAACCTCAAATTTTAGTCATTTTTAATCTTTATGCAAATATGTAATGCATATAAATATGCATATTCACTCACGCATATATAAGGAAAAATATATTTTTAATTTATTGTTAAATAACTGACTCTTGAAATAAAAGTATAAGACAGTAATTGGGTAAATTTTTCGTACCTATACACAGAAATCCATAAAACACTCCTAAATAGATCCTTTTGTGACACAATTATGTACTGTACAATGAAACGTCCATTTATTCAAGAAATCCGTTATATTACAAAAGGAATACAGAGAGGATGCTTCAAAATTCATATACTGATAATTGCATTCTTAGTGTTTTCTATTCTAGATATACATTTCTTCTCAGCCAAGAAGCTAATCTAAAATCCCTCTATACCGTCGAGTAAATATCTAATAATTGGCATAAGCCATTGATGCTGGACGAAATTAAAATATTTGAATATATTGCAAGTACTGACAAAGCGACCAAGTATCGTACACGGAGAGAGAGAGAGAGAGAGAGAGAGAGAGAGAAACCCTCTTGAAAAACAAGTGCATAAAAGAGAGAAAAGCTCATAGCCTATTCATGCTCTTTATTTAGTTATGTTGTTTCCTATAAAGAAAATCCAAATAATTAAATTATGGTATGTATAAATTAATGTCAATGACACTGAATATATATATATATATATATATATATATATATATATATATATATATATATATATATATATATATATATATATATATATATATATATATAATATATATATATATATATACGAAAGAGAGCTTGCGAAACGTGACGTGTATCACACCTAAAACATGTTCATACACTCGGGCCGTTTCTCAGCAAATTGTTTACACAGTTATCTTAACAACTAGATATTACCTAAAGTACAAAAGCCAAACTTGGCCCCCTCTCTCTCTCTCTCTCTCTCTCTCTCTCTCTCTCTCTCTCTCTCTCTAATCTAGAATCTAAATACATCTTATTGAATGGAAAATTAGATTAAGAGCAGAGTTGCCAATTTGGGGGATTATTTGTTAAGGGCGGTTTACACGGTCAAACGGTTCATCGAACGCGGTTCGACAGACAAGTGTTTGAAGTGATGTTCGAACGTGTGAACGGGGTATTTGGTTGTCGAACACGTTCGACAAACCTGTTCGACATCCAAATACCCCGTTCACACGTTCGAACATCACTTCAAACACTTGTCTGTTGAACTGCGTTCGACGAACCGTTTGACCGTGCAAACCGTTCGACAAACGTGTTCGACAACCAAATACCCCGTTCACACGTTCGAACATCACTTCAAACACTTGTCTGTCGAACCGCGTCCGACGAACTGTTTGACCGTGTAAACCCCCCTTTAGATCTAGCGAGCTGAGCAGAAATCCAACAGAATTTACTCAGTACAAGGGTTGTTCGCCATTTGCCTCACTAGCTACATTGTTTTACCCTAGCCTCACCTAACCTAATTTAACCTTCATTCCATGATGATTCATAAATATAAAAATGAACGTCTTGTTATCAAATAACTGACAGGACACCCTTTGTATGGGTGGATACTTGACCCTAACTCCTAAACAAGTTTCAATATTGGCCATATATACATGTAAATTATAGTGTAAATGTACCGGTTGTCCTCACACTAAAGTAGCTTCAACTACTATTTATCTATAGGGTTAAGTCCATTTTACAGGTCTAAATAGATATTCTCTATGTAGCGGTTTCAAGTCCAATCTCTAGCATTTTTTTTTTTTTTTTTTTTTACGCTGGCTAAGGGTCTGTTTTAGTTTTCTACACTGGCACAGAGAGCGCATTGTAGTGGTAATAATCAGTTCTTGAACAATAAACAATAATGTCAGCAGCGTAGATAATGTTATCAATCTTTTCCTTTACTATGAAAACTTACTTCTGGTTTGTAGAAGGTCCGGTATCCATCCCTGCTACCGTTACCCGGTCAGGTTTATATAAAATCTATTTGTTACATCTGTTTATCAAGGGTTCGAGCCCCGCCACGGTCTGAGGTTAGCTAGGGCATGTACTCAGGGTAACGATTACATCTGCCAAAACAAGTCCTTTGAAAGAAGGCCACCGTCCTAGCCCTTGGTAGAAAAGAGAGTCCGTGACGTAAAACCGGAACAGTTACATCTGTTTATCAATTATGTAAAACCTGTTTTAGGAGATATCAATTCTGTACCGACACATGGATGCTGTGTTAAATATAACTTCTACTTTTTCGACGTCATTATTATAATTAATATGTAAACATGAATGTAATGACTGGGTTTCTCAGAGTATTTGAGGCATAATTTTAAGAGCTATTATTATTATTATTATTATTATTATTATTATTGGCCTAACGGGAAAGGATGTGAGGAAAAGTATTGTAGGATAAAGCTATTGTATTATTATTATTATTATTATTATTATTATTATTATTATTATTATTATTATTATTATTATCATTATCATTATTATTATTATTATTATTATTATTCCCCCTCTAGCTTTTATTCTTAGTACAAATAGAGTGCAGCTGCTTAACTTAAAGGCCGCTTTCACATCAAAGTGGCACGTCGCACGTGGTATGCCACGTGGCACGCCAGTTGAAAACGAACACCCGGAAAAGTATGACACCCTTCACATAGGACGTGGCGTGACATCCCATGTGCCACGCTGTTGACATTCGTCAATATCTCGATGTTGAAGATAAGGTACGGTACGTGTATCGCTCCCGAGTCCACTCCAGTGGTATACAGTCGTTTCCGCTTATCGCCACGATAACGGGTCGATAACGACTGTTTTCATGATGAATTTGCTGATCACCCAGACTACAACGTTGTGTAATTACCTAATTGTGCTTACGGGAAAGATGGCCAAGCTGGTAACTTTCTGTCTCCTGATCGGTTCCATTTTGTACTTAGTGATACTTATCATACTTGTCCTTAAACCTATGGTTTGAGTTAGCATTAACTACCTCCTCGCTTAGCGATTCCAATTATCAAGTACTCTTATAGTAAAAGAGTACTTTCTTACATCCAGCAAAGAAGTTTTCTTACGAAGCTTCAAACTATGACGTCTAGTTCTAGTGCCAGCCATATCAAAATATCGATCCCTATCCACTCTGTCATAACCATGAAGGCATTTAAAAACTGTTACCATATCCCCCCTCAATCTTCTAGTGATTACCTAATTGTGATTACCTAATTGTGTTTACGGGAAAGAGCCCAAAGCTCGTATCTTCCCGTCTCCTTTTCGGTTCCATTTTTAGACTTAGTGATACTTATCGTACCTGTCCTTAAAACTATGGATTGAGATAGCATTAACTACCTCCTCGCTTAGCGAATTCCAATTATCAACTACTCTTACACGGAAAAAGTATTTCCTTACATCCTGCAAACAAGTTTTCTTACGAAGCTTCAAACTATGACCTCTAGTTCTAGAGCCAGCCATATCGAAATATCGATCCCTATCCACTCTATCATAACCATGAAGGAATTTAAAGACTGTCACCATATCCCCCCTTACTCTTCTAGCTTCGAGTGATGGCAAGTCTAATTCCCTCAGCCTCTCATCATAACCGAGATTGCGTATTTCTGGCACCAGTTTCGTGGCATGTCTTTGAACTTTTTCAAGCTTAGCTATGTGCTTTTTCAAGTGCGGATTCCAAAAGGGGGCTGCATATTCGAGTTTTGGCCTCACATAGGTTACATAAATATTTCTGAACATTTCCTTGTCCATGTGCCTGAAGGCTACCCTTACATTTGATAAGAATGCATATGCTGCCCTTACTACGCCATTTATATGTATTTCTGGAGACAAATCTGCCAGTATGTTTACTCCTAGATCTCTCTCATTTTCTGTCTCTTGAAGTTGTACTCCAGCCACCGAGTAGTCAAGCTTGGGCCTCCTTGCACTTGTACCCATTCTCATTACCTTACATTTTGAGGTATTGAATTTCATTAGCCACTTTTCTGACCACTCATGTGTGTGTGCTCACGAAATATAGTCCCATGCTCATAACTCCCTGTCTCCTATCTCATTTTTTTTACTCGCTAACACTTAATATGTATGTAGAGTTCGTAGTTTCTTTAAGTATATATTTAACAAACTGGCACGGGAAATAGCCACATACATACTCCTAACTCTCCGTCTCCCAGTCGTTTTTTATCCTCTCAAGGCAATTAACGTATCAAGTAACTGTGTGTGTGTGTGTGTGTGTGTACCAATCAGGTTAACGTCCGCCCCTTTCCCATGCGCATGCATGGGGACTGTGACATAAAATGGGCCTCACTGAATGAGAATTGATGGCCTCAAATATATATAATGGGATCAATAACAGACTCAGTAATTTCACATTGTAAATATAATTTTGAGATGGCAATACCTGTATTTCTTTTCGAATTTACTGAATGGTAAATTGACTGGCGGGCCCTCAGAAATATTTTCAAGCGCTAAATAAAATTACATTGCCTTTCAAGGTCACTCACTATCAGTTAGCGAATATTCAAGGGCATGGTTGAGAAATACCTAGAAATTTATCATCTTAAGCTGTGATAAAACCGCCACTCGCATTTTTTTTTAATACGCTTTTGGAACTATGTACAGACAACAACAACAACAACAACAATGCTACTACTGCTACTACTACTATTACTACTACTACTACTACTACTAATAATAATAATAATAATAATAATAATAATAATGACTGACAGTATAGAATTAGGAATTATGGTTGAATGTGAAATAGAAAAAATTAAAACAGAGAAAAATGAGAACTTGAAAATATTGTTAACTTTGTATTAACCTTGAAAAAATGAATGGCGCTCTTCCAACATGTACAACTACCATGATCATTCACATTCCAGTACATGATCTACCAAGGTTTATCCATTTAACCAGCAATCTAACCTAACCTAGCCCACAATGATAGATCATAGATTGTCGGTAGAGCACATATAGGCAGAGCACCAAATTAATAACCAAATCTCCTGCTGACTCATAAGTCATTAACTCCGTGTTAATAGGCATGCTCCTTTCACAGTTGCCTAGTTGTGTAAGAGAATGTAGAGTCGAACTGGGCACGGAATTTAACCAAAATTGAGTGAGTAAAAACTTGGCTGAATACGAAATTGGAAAATGTTATGGTCATGTTACTTTGGCAAATTAAATATTTACATTGGATAAATGAAAATACCAAAACATAAAGCAGTTAATACTGTAAAAATATTCGGTCTCTGCTCTCAGTTTTCTCCCAACTTGAATACCTTCACTCTCTGCTGCCTCCCCAACCCCAGTACCAGGAGTAAAACCCCCGAGAAAATGATAATCCCGATGCCAGGCGACTCACCCAGGGACATCCCTCCAAGATAACATCCCTTCCCCCGCCTCAACCCCACAGCCAAGCCTTCCTGCTCCGCCGCTTCGTCGATAGCAACGTCATAAACTCACTTCTCGTATGAAACGCGAAAGGATTTTCTTTCCTGTTTTACTGTTGACTAGGATCTTCTTCAGGTTCGTCTAATTCAGTACATAACCAGATATTGGAGTGAGTGAAAGTTAGGGTGAGTAACTTATCAGTAAATAGGTTTTTTTTGTGTGTATTTTTCTGTTTGAACTTAGTTCGGTATTAATGAATATCAAATAACTCATTTGAAAAATAATTTTTCAGTATATGAAAGGAAATAATTGTGTTGCATATTAAGATATATATATATATATATATATATATATATATATATATATATATATATATATATATATATATATATATATATATATATATATATATATATATATATATATATATATATATATATATATATATATATATATATATATATATATATATATATATATATATATATATATATATATATATATATATATATATATATATATATATATATATATATAATTTAAAAATTAAATATATATATATATATATATATATATATATATATATATAATTTCAAAATTATATATATATATATATATTATATATATATATATATATATATATATATAATAATTTCAAAATTATATATATATATATATATATATATATATATATATATATATATATATATATATATATATATATATATATATATATATAAATATATATATATATTTCAATATATATATATATATATATATATATATATATATATATATATATATATATATATATATATATATATATATATATATATATATATATATATATATATATATATTTCAAAATTATATATATATATATATATATATATATATATATATATATATATATATATATATATATATATATATATATATATATATCAAGATATATATATATATATATATATATATATATATATATATATATATATATATATATATATATATATATATATATATATATATTTCAAGATTATATATATATATATATATATATATATATATATATATATATATATATATATATATATATATATATATATATATATATATATATATTTCAAGATTATATATATATATATATATATATATATATATATATATATATATATATATATATATATATATATATATACCGTTGCTTATTTTGGCAGTTATACGAAGTCGATGAAAGTAACAATCTGCTTCAATATCATGTTTAAAAATAGTCTGGGGATTAAAAATTTGTGTACGTTAACAGATAAGTGCCATGGCAAGTATTGAATTGAACAGATTCGCTACATTTTTCGAGTGTCAGACGGGATGGGCAGTATCCAGTTTCATTTTAATACAAAACGTAAGAAAATAGAGGAAAATGCTGCGAAATTAGCAAGCTGTGTTTGGAAGCGCTAAATTAGACCTTGTTCTTGGATGTTCACCCTTGAGGGTAAGCGGACCTTCCACTTGTGGCCCGCAGGTGGGGGCTTAATTAGACCGAATTCATGATTTGATGTGCAAAAACACCATTTGAAATCTTTTTTTTTTTTTTTTTTTTTTTTAATTAATTTGGACACAGCAAATCAAGATTCAACAACTTAAAGCATGTTCTTGCTGTGTTCTTATAGTTCTAGGAATTTTCCTTATACGTCATTATGTACCCAGTTTCCCGGTATAAATCATGCGTGTAGACCAATAAATGTTCTTTTTCTTTTCAACTATTTTTTCAATTACTTAAAGTGAATTTCAGTTAAATTTTTCTATATATGTCAAATTAAGGGACCGTACTAAAACAGTAGTTAAATCACTCGAACCCACCGCAGGACGTTAGAAAGAGCATCCAGCCTTGATTCCCCAGTTCCAGCCTGTCTGTCCACCCCTGCAGTAGGAAGGAAAAGTGATTCATAGCACGGCGGGATTAATTTAAGTATTTTTACATAGAGAAACCTCATAACATATATGTTAGAAATCTTATTTTTCGTGGTCCAGTACAATGGGATAGGATGGGGCGAGGAAAATTGGTGAACTGTCAGAGGCCTATGCAGGGTGTCACCACTAGAAAGGAGGGGAATAGGATGGGAAGGATTGTAAGGGAAAGCCAGAAAATTAAATAAAAGAGAAATATGAGGGGCAGACCCTCCTGTTAAGGCGTGGTCATGAAGGTGAAAGAGTAAATAATGGTAGAACGCTCTCAAGAGTTTTTTTTTTTTTTTTCGTAAAGGGTATGCAGAAGGAAAATATTATATGGAGGAGTGGTAGTAGAGGAGTTTAATAGAGAATTTAATACTAATAGTGCCAACAGTATTACTAGTGAGAATTTGTCATATTGGAAAATACTGTATCGTGAAGGAATGCTGGTAGAGGAGTAGTCCAAAGCTCGTTGAAAGTTTCCAATTCTTAAATGCTCTTGCAAAATCAATATAAAAATTGAAAAAAAAGAGAATCATGTTTAACAAAGATATTTTAGCATTTTCCCCAGTAGGCCTACATATTTAATTGTGAAACATTTCACCCATGAATTTTATATTCAACCACGTATTTTTCTTTTTAAAATAATAATAAATATAAAATTACACTAACGTCACTTTATGCACCTTTACGTTAAGCAAGAAATATTCTTCTTCTTCCTCTATTTGCGTTCCCATTTTCATATGGGGTCGCATCTCTTCACTAGTCGTCTCCACTGGTTCCGGTCCAGCAAGAAATATTAATATCACTTAAAATGTCATGATATTTTGTGACGTCTTCCGGATACGTTGTAGCTCCAGAATACACATGACTCCACATGACTCCTTTCAGTTGCTGTCGGTAAAGAAGTACAGAATCGAGACGCTACTATTCCGTCTTCTTCGCTGTTTTTCCCATGTTCGCGTGGGGTCGCCATAACTCGCTGGCCTCTTTGGAGACCAGAGTTGGTTTTGCCTAAAAGTTTCATGGCAAGGTGGGCTGTCTTATACCGTCTGTTTGCCATAGTTGTATACTACTACTACTTGTTTGTTTGTTCCGGTACTACGTCACGAACTTCCTTTTCTACCAAGGGCTAGGGCGGTTGCCTTCTTGCGAAGGACTTATTTTGGCAAATGCAATCGTTACTGTGAGTGCATGCCCTAGCTAACCTCAGACCGTGGAGGGCCGCGAACCCTTGACCTGACGCCTCTGAGTTGCGGACACTGCCACTTGAGCCACGGTGACTATATACAACAAACTTTAACAAACTTTATTTCCATTTCATTATACAATGGGTATTCGTCAGCCGGGGCAAGCCCCAACCCCCTACTGTGGTGTCCAACCACAGCAGTTCCTGCCAGTAAACAGCTTAAACTCTCGGTCTTGGACTGGAACCGATCTTTCGACCTCGTGAATGCGAAGCCAGCGCGTTAGCACTGTACTAGCCAGCAGGCTATTATTATTATTATTATTATTATTATGGTAAATACTTGCACCATTTGCTCTTTGCGTTATTTTTATAGTTTTTAGTAACTTCCAAACTCAGTGAAGTATTTTATCCCAAGTCATTTTTGTTGTCCGTATTTTTCGTTTTTTTTTTTCTTTCACGACCTTCATATCATTTAATCTTGTTATCGTCTAGGAAATACTTTTGAATATATATATATATATATATATATATATATATATATATATATATTTTATTTATATCTATTATTTCTCGGACCTCCATTTCAAGAAGCTTTGTTATCAATGTCATTTAGGAAATACATGTGATAACTTTGGAATTTCGGACGAAATTAAGATTATTACCATATGGGTATCATTTTTTTTTAATTAGGTTGGTACACTTGTTATTATAAAGAATGCTTGAAAGGGTAGAATCTTAAACGCTAATTTTAATGAAATATGAAATACTTGTGTGAGGTTCAATCTTGCTATTGCAGTCGATTATGTTCTTTCGATAGCTAGATGGATAGATAAATTTATAATTATTTTTTTTTTATATTAACGAAGAGTCCACCCTTCTTCAGTTGATAAATGGATAGATGTATAAATGTATCAATTGATATTATCCATTATTTCGATGGAGAAAGATTCCACCATTTTCCACATGATTGATACATTCATAGATTTGTCGTATAGTGTTAGTTTAATGACTATACTAGACTTGAAGTCGTAGAGTTATATCTCGCCAGAATACCACCAATGTCGTACTATTGTTCGCAATTACTTAAACTGATGGCATATGAACATTAGTTTATTTAGTTCTACACTTATTCTACACATCAAAGCTCCCCGTCCTCTTAAGGTAAAATCTAGGATCTTATTCATGCTCCTGAAATTTTTTTACTAATGCTCTCCTCTAACTGCTTCTTACTTTCTTGTACGACCAAGATGGCAGGGCGTGGTAGGTTTGGACGGCCTCACCTAATAGGCTTCTAGAGAAAAGGGGGTGCCCGCCCATTCAATGTGGTGTTAGGGGCGTGGCTATAAAGAAGGCCAATCGGACACCATGAGGGCCTATATGTGTATTTTCACAGGTGCATGTGGATACATACATGTAGATATTGGTTTTTGGCTCTTATGGGAACGACTGGAAACTGTATGACAATTTTGACCTCTATCGGTAACTGGCGCCGATGTGTTAAGAGGCCTATGGGTTGAACCATAAATCTCTTGTCATCTCTCTGTAAACACTTCCTGCCCAGAGAGCCGTACTGGAAAATATCATTTACGCCACTTGAACACCCCTGACACCACGTGGGCTATGTTCTGTAACAGTTTTTAATTAAAATTTCTTGACGATAGATTGATTAGTTTTTATCTTTATTTATTTATTTTAGGGAGGTTTCCCCAATATGCACTTGATCAGTATACAGAATGCTAGATTGTTACGTTAATTTATATTCTTTATATTGATGAAGTAAGATTCCACTTTTCTTGAAGGGAGAGCGAGATCGGTTACTCAAAGCTCGATATAGTTTTGATTTTTTTTTTATATAAATATCTGTTATCTAAAGGACATTAGATCCTCTTTATATATATATATATATATATATATATATATATATATATATATATATATATATATATATATATATATATATATATATATATATATATATATATATATATATATATATATGCTGCTATTTCACGAGAAACTCGTGAATATTCTGAATATGTGATTGGATATGGCTACGTAAGGAAATTTAAAGAAATTTTGAGATACTTAGTACTTTCAAGTTTACTACTTATCTTCAGAGGAATCCGATTTGTACAAACGAAGAGGCTATATATATATATATATATATATATATATATATATATATATATATATATATATATATATATATATATATATATATATACCTCAGAAAGCAGGAGAAAATAGGAAATAAAGCAACCCATCATCGGAAGACAAGTCAAAGACTATACCGCCATATGTTTTATTAGTTTATTGGGATGTGAATACCGAGTAAATAAGGTACGGTCAATGATAGGAGGAAATGGGAACATATTACATTGCTAAAATAGTACTAACAATGAACAAACCACAATATAATACTATTTCTGTTTTACGTCACAAACTCCCATGGTGAAATAATAGTAATTATATATATATATATATATATATATATATATATATATATATATATATATATATACAGTTTGTTTTTACCTATGCAGTTTTAGCCTATTATTTTCCCATAATACGTACTACTGATTTCTTATTAAAAAATTGAAATTATTTAATATGACAGATAATTATATTAAATTACCCTCGCTGAATAATATTTTTTTTTTACTGCATAATGTAAGTCATATATTTTCTTAATCACAGATTTCATATTATTTTTTTCAAGAAATCATTAATATTGTAGAGTTTAAAAAACCTTTGGTGAGGGCCTCTAAAACTTACTGTTCAATACCAGACCCCTTTTCAAGCACAAGTGCTTGATTAGTCCAGTTTCACTGATAGGCTTCATTACGATATATATATATATATATATATATATATATATATATATATATATATATATATATATATATATATATATATATATATATATATATTGAATCGGGAACGATGGCCAAAGTGCTTCTTTGCATCTCCTGAGTGCTGTAAACTGAGACTTGTGGTTATGAGGGATTGCTCATAGATAAGTGGGTGGGGTTCAACCGTCTATCTGTCCTCACTGAATAAGAACTTTTTCCACTGCACCTGTGAATGGCCCCTGCCTAAAAAAGTTATTATCCTTAAAGATCTGCCAGGTGTGACTGGGGTGAAATGGCTTTTGGTAAATATAGGTAGTCTGACTCTGCCGCGCTTGCGTATAATTTTTTAAAATTAATAGATTTGACAGAAATCAGTTATCACAGTACTATATTCTGTACCAGTTTTGTTCTATACACGTAGCAAAGACAGGAATGTTGCGTGATAACCTTCATCAGTGTAGCCATTACAACACTGCTAAACATTAGCGAGTTGGTAGAAATAATCATTACTATTAATTACTTTCCTTTCTATGGTTACTAACAAAATAAATAGCATACTTATGGGAAAAAATAAAGTAAAT
Organism: Halocaridina rubra; assembly: GCA_037179515.1. Classification (NCBI taxonomy): domain Eukaryota; kingdom Metazoa; phylum Arthropoda; class Malacostraca; order Decapoda; family Atyidae; genus Halocaridina; species Halocaridina rubra. The sequence continues at coordinate 115,521 of JAXCGZ010020773.1, forward strand.
TTAAGTAGATAATACATGTACATTCAAGGTATATGTTAGTTGGCATCTATAGCAAATTGTAGTGTTAATAGTACTCGCAGGAAACCTCCAAGCAATTTAACATGGTGAGGGTGTGGTGTCTTTATTAGGAACAGATTCATATATATTTCATAACTGACTTTTTCAACCAAACCAACAATTACTACTACTAGTAATAATAATAATAATTATGACATCAATAAGCATTACTGCTAGTCCATTCGCATTTCTGCTAAAGCTGGTGAGATTCTTTGAATTGGTAACACTTAAACTCCGAAGGTATTCGAGGAAAATTTGTAAACAACGATCTGTGGCATATTTCGTCATTAGTGTCGTGATGACCTTATTGTGCAGGTATAGCCCCCCGTATATTTATATATCTAACAACGAAATACAGTTTTGTGTTCGCAGTTTCTAATTAGATGAGTTTTAAATGAAGTTTTTCGGCAGGAAAGGAAAAGACTCGAAAATTGTATAAGGTCTAGTAGGAAGTCTACTGCCATTTATTCGTGGCCCCCTTATCTTGCAAGTGCCACGTAGTATATATCTTTTTATCAAGAACGAAATATTATATACCTTTTGTAGCTTACAACTGAATAAACCCAAAAATATAGGCTTGAGTAAAACACTCAAGGATTTAAATTTAATATGGTGAAATAATCGTATGATTGTTTCAGCTTATTTACTTTTATTATTTAAAAAGCCCAAAATTTGAAGCTTTAATAATCATATCTTTACATTTATATCATATATCCTTATTTTTGCCTTATTTAAAAAGCCCAAAATTTGAAGCTTTAATAATCATATCTTTACATTTATATCACATATATCCTTATTTTTGCCTTTGGTACATACAGATAAAAGGGAAGCACATTACCTCAAAAATACCTTGAAAACATTCATACTTTTATAAGACCCAAATTATCTATGTACAAGGTAATTACCTTATAGTTAGATGCCCGAGTGTGAATAACTAAAAAGAAGAGAGGTGCGACTTACCTCTCTGTGTTTAATTTTTCAGTCCATTTTCTTTTTTTAATTTAATTTGCCGCTTAGATGTATTAGACTATGGCTGGCTATGCATGTAGATTTTTTCATTCTGTATAAGATGTAAATGGTCTTAGTGTTATATTTTCAAGTAAATCAGAATTTATATTATGATTGAAATGTACATACAGTATAAATTGCTTATATATTTCTTTATAGCTGCCAGTGAATTATATAATATATACTATCCATCACTAAAAATTGTATTTGTACTGAATAATTTTATTCTTGGCTTACTTTCAATTAGAACAATGAACGTTCAGAACTGCTTACGAGTATGGCTGTCATAGAAGTTTGTGAAGGTTCCATGGAACCTTTTTCATAAATGTACTTGAACTGTTGTAAGTCAGTACAGTATTTTAGCTCTTTTGGCATTTGGCTTACTATTCAACCCCAGGCCTCAACCCATGCTCTCATATTAAATAAGAACTATTAATCATATTACTGATTGTGCAGTTGGTTTGCTTTAATTTGTAATAGCATTCGCCTTACAATTGGAGATGTCCAGCTTTGGCTTATTAGGTAAACAGGAATTAGTTTATTTTGTAGGAGCGTTCATCTTACTCCCACGGAAACCAAGGTAACGTGGCTGTTAGAGTGCTCGATTTGAGAAGTGACCAACCTGTGTTTGAATTCAGCACAGGATGTTCGTAAGGGCATCTAGCTTTAATTCGCTAATGCCACCCTATCTTCATCCACCATTATTCGAAGAGGGGATTAGTAGTGACACATAAAATTGCAATCAATATCAACAACATTTGTCATGCACATACCTCCACAAGACCCATCAGGCATTCAAGATTTTTTAATTTTACTCTGTGTTGGAAGACTTAAACATGTTTGGACATTTAATGACATGATTTATTTTCTTCGAACTTAACACGACAGCGTAAAATGTAAATGAGTGTTCTCCATAAACAGGAAAAATAGTATATTACAGTACTGAACTGAACTGTACTTTGTGACCGTAAATACAGGAGCTACTTTCTTCTTGTAAATATTAGATATTCAGTTATAGTACATTTCTATATTGATAATAACTCATTGTGTTCACAGTAGTTATCACAATTGGAAGTGAAATTTTCAAATATCAGTGGTGGGTTGAGTACTTGGAATGTTACAAACCTGTGTCCATCTTTAATTTCCCAGCTCCTACTTGTCTGTGTCCACCCCAATTTGAATAGGGATTATTTAAACTTAACACAGCAAACAACAGTAACACTGTGGAAGGTGAGTGGGTCTAGAGACTGGACGCGTGAAGGGTGTAAAGATGAAGCGATATAATACTGTACGGAAAGTTATGTTTTTGTATATCCAGATTTATAATACATATTTATACTTTCCATAAGACCCTTAGAGGTAAGAGGCAGTACACTTATGCAGTTACACTAAATTGCAGATATTCTATTTTATTTCATAACTCAAGATACAAACTTTACAGTAATTATGGTACTATTCTGTCTAACTGGGGAAATGCCAGACATATGACTGTGTTCACTGCTGGACATTAGGAAAGGCATTTATCGTTGAATCCCCAGCTCCGACCTGCCTGTGGCCACCCTCATGAAGGGTACAGAATGGCAATCAGCATCTGTTTGCACTTTTTTTAAATATTGATTTTAAAATCACTTATACGTATTCCGCAGTAAGGAATAGTTGCAGAAATTGTATTCTTATTTGCCATTATTTTGCAGTAGCACATAATTTTCATAAATTTGCTTAATAACCCTGCCATATTTTTCTACCTACCTAGATTATTTTGCAGAACTTATGACTATGGTAGTGCAGTGGTTAGATCACTCGACTTGGGAAATGACTCAAACGTGTGTCACCACCCACTGCTGGGCATTAGGGAGGGCATCCAAATTTAATTCCCCAGCATGGACATGTGTATATCCAGCCCCACACAAATGTGTATTGATAGTGATACATGGCATGGCAAACAATAATTCTTATTTTCCATAGAGGCTTAATTATATCTTTGTGATTTTAAGCTTATATGCTGTAAGAGAGAGTATATTTCAGGTCATTCCCTTTAATTTTTTAATGGTGGTATGTACAATCTTAAGAGTTCCGAAGTGGAAATTTTTGGCCGAATTCTAAACAGCCTGCATTAGAATGCTTTGTATTGCGTAGTTCATTTGTTTCCAGATAAGATTGTTATCCTTAGTATCCAAATCAAGATTTTGATTTTCAGGAGACATTAAATTGTATATCTTATACCCCCTTGAGGGGGGAACAAGAATACCTCCTCAATATTTCCCTACATGTCGTAAGTCAAGTAAATGGGGTATAGTGAGGGGGACTTGAAATCCCCTCCTTTGTATTTCCTCCCACAAAGGTTCAATTTTTCTTTTATTGAACCTTCCACCTTATAAGGGGGATTATGGCATTTGCACATACAGGGGGTCCTCGACTTACATCAGAGTTCCATTCCTGAAATGTGACTTGAGCCGAATTTTAGTGTAAGTCGGAACACATCTACATAAGTACCTATTGTAATGCAGTAGTGAAGTTTTCCCTTTTCCATGCATTTCACGGTCTCTTAATTTAATTTTCATTGTGACGACTTTAGTTTTCTTTGAAGAACTGCCATCAGAAGAATTTGCTTTATGCTTAGGAGACACAGTACAGGTCAATAATAATTTATGGGAGATGTATATTAACCACGATACATCGTAAATCGAGGTCTCCCTGTAGATAGATATAACAAGGAGAGCACACTAACCACATTGCTACTGCGGTCCTCTTTTATAGTGCTATATAGTAGGGGCATGTTTGACTGACTAGTGTAGAAGTGATTGATATATAATCAAAAAGTCATCCATAAGGATTACATGGCAGTTTGGGAATTTGTTGAAGTATTATTCTTTCCAGGACATCGGTATCACAGCGGTTAGAGCACTGGACTCTTTAGGTGGCAAGCCTGTGTTTGAGCCCACTGTGGGATGTTAGGAAGGGCATCCTGCCGTAAGTCCCCAGCACCAGTCTGTCTCTTTCCACTAAGGTGATGTAACACGACAAAAAAAAATTTTAATTATTAAGTCAAAGAAATTGTCCATTCCTATAATATTAATTTTTGTTTTGTTTTTTCAGGTCCACTGCATATCGTCACATAAAACACGCCAAGTGACAGAAGCACATTGCTTTAGTGCAATAAAAACCTAGTGACAGAAGCACTTTGCTGTAGTGCAATAAAAACCTAAGTTATTCAATTGCTCATTGTGGGTATCCACAAGGTGCAATTGCATAACTTACTCTTTTTTTTTTGTTTCACAGTTACAGAAAGTTACTTAGCCTGTGTTGTGCGGGGTATCACCGCATTGACACTTGCAAAATAACTTCTGTAATACCCTCTTCCTTCGTTTAGTAATACATATCTGTACGAGAACTCCCTGCATCGGCACTCTAATTACAGAGTTCATTGCTTGCAGAAGTGCAAATAAGATACTGCCAGAACTCCTTCTTTTGGAAAGCTGTCACTGTTGAAACTAGAATGGTTGCACCATATAATATAGGAAAACCTATTCAATCTTATGTACGTATCCCAGGAAGTGGCACTGATCCCAAGGGAGAATCAGTCTTCTGTGACTTATCACGTGTCTCGGTAGATGCTGCTTCAGTTCCAGTTCCCCAGAATCGTGACCATGAAACTGCTCATGCTTCATCACCAGGATTACCACCAAATCCACAAGCTGCATGTGGAAATAATTCCACTACAAAAAACATAGAAAAAGAAAAATCCAAAGAGAGTGTCCTGTCAAACACTGTTGCTAGTGGTATTCAGAGAAATGGAGAATCACTTCGTAATACTCCTCGTGTCAGGCTCATTGTAAGAGCCCAAGGCCGTCCTGATGAGTCAAGAAATACCGCTGCAGTTAATGTCATTCAGAGCTCTCGTAAGCGTCCCCACTCCACTGATAAGGAAAACATCGAAGGGGAGCAGTTATCTACAGAAATACCAATTCGTAAAATAAGAGTAACTTCTCAAGGGGCTGGAGGTTCCGGACAGGGAAGACTTACTACTCGCACAGGCAGTGTTGGTATCAACACTGTCAATTGCGAAAAGTGTCTGTTATCTGCTGGGACCCAAACCAGAGATTTGCTCAACAAAGTCATTAAAGAACGCAATGAGCTTCGAGAAAAGAATGTTCTGCTTGAGCGTCGTTTGAATATATTGAAGAAGATTTTCCAGGATAAAGAGAGATTGGCACAGCTTGTGAAATGCCTTAACTAACTGGCATGACAGCAGGTTGGTTTGTTACATATCACTGGAAATGTAATGATTGAGTATATTAATTCAGATTAACATTTGTACATTATCTCTGCATTCAGTCTAAGTAAATAGTGTGTAAAACAGTACTGATGATCTATTTAAATATCAGTTTGCTGTAAAATATTTACTCAGTCATTTTGCCATAGCCAAAGACCTGCTTTTGTTTATATAGTAGATTATTAAAGCTAACATTGTGCCAGCATATTAGGTTATTAACAGATCCTGCGTGGTTATGTTTACACAGGACATTATTTAGTTATTTCATGACCTAAATTGCATGATACTTAATAGCTAAATGCTACTCAGAGTTATGCTAAATTATATTTTCAAAAATTTATTTTCATCTGTGGATCTGTCTGATTTGGTAATATCTATTCATTTTTACTTTTATTATGATAATTACTGTAATTTTTATTTTCATATTCAGAAAATTCATGAAATTATATATATATATATATATATATATATATATATATATATATATATATATATATATATATATATATATATATATATATATATATATATATATATATATACTATGCAGTGTATATTATTATATGAAAACTTTTTCAGAACCACCCTGGAATGGATCTTTGTGTGTGTACCAAGCAACCATCTCAGATTTTTAGCAAAATATCTATCCAAGTGCAGCACTCGACTTCAACAGTAAAATTGTATATGATTATGTTCTCGTTCTTGTAGCGTCTCTATAAATTCCTTTAGTTAAAGTATAATTGTTTAAGTATTGTCACTTCTAGACGTACATTTTTTTTAGCCAGTAATAGTACATACATACATACATATACCGTGGCTGTTTCCCCCTTAAATTGGGGGGTAGCTGACGTCAAGAAAGGAAAGTCATTTTGATATTTGCGTTTGCCTTTAAGTTAATTCTTTAGCTGGTGTCTTGTAATTGGTTACTCATGAGTAGCTGTTGACTCATCCCTGTTACATAATGTTTAATAATACATATGATACCTTGCTAAATATTTGCTTATTAAATTTAATTATTTGAGGAATGAACGTTGCAAAATGCTGACCTAAAGATAATGTATCTCCTTTTAGATATACTTTGTTGATGCTGCTTGTAAAATTTTATTGACATCTATAAAAATATCAGTGAAATATGTATATGCTTGACTTAAATGTATGTATACTTGGTGCAAAATAATATTGGTCATTAACTGTTTCTATACCTACGTCAACACCGATTATTCTTGGATATTCTTTGCACAGTTCTTATTATCCCATCACTTTTGACAAGTCACAACACTCAGTTGGTATATTTACATCGGTGATAAGTAAGGTGTTACAAAATAAAATTTTAAGTTCCAGTTGCAATTATAATATTGATGATTAATTCTTCTGAGCAACCTTTTTTTAAGTGTATTTTGACTGGCAGTATGAGTACACCTGTATTCCCTTAGGAATTTTCCGTTTTAATTAGTGATGAACCTGTTGTATGAAGTGGCCTCTTGTCATATTACGTATTTTGGTTAGTGGATTGGAGTTGTGAAATTCCCCTTATATATATTTCTCCATATTGATGAGTAATCAGTTTCAAGATATGATCTTTTGTCATTGTCAGTTACATCTTCCTAAAAAAACCCAGTGCAGTGTAATTGCCCTTGTCCTTTTTTTTTTTTTTTTTTTATCCCAAGTTTGATGAGGGACCAGTCTTATGAGGTTGCCTTTTGTCATCCCATGTTGACTGTCCCTGTTGTGAAGTTGCCCCTGTAACATCTCTCGTATCAAGGTTGGTGAAGAACCAGTTTTATTAGGTGGCCTTTTGTCATCATCAGTAACTACATATGGTAAAAATACCAATTCAGTGAAATTACCCCTGTAATTTCACTTCTCCATGTTGGTGATGAACCAGTATTTGGAGGTGGCCTTTTGTCATCCCATGTTGTGAAGTTGCCCCCGTAACTTCTCTTGTATCAAGGTTGGTGAAGAACCAGTTTTATGAGGTGGCCTTTTGTCATTCCATGTTTACCTGTCGGTGTTGTGAAGTTGCCCTTGTAACTTCACTTGTATTGAGGTTGGTGAGGAACCTTCAGTAAATACATTTGGTAAAAATATCAGTTCAGTGAAATTACCCCTGTAATTTCACTCCTCCAGGTTGGTGAGGAACCAGTATTTAGAGGTGGCCTTTTGTCATCCCATGTTTTGAAGTTGCCCCTGTAACTTCACTTGTGGCGAGGTTGGTGAGGAACCAGTTTCAAGAAGTGGCCTTTTGTCATCTTCAATAATTGTTTGGTAAAAATAGCAGTTCAGTGAAATTGCCCCTATAGTTTTACTTTTCCTGGTTTGTGAGGAATCCGTTATATGAGTGGCCTTTTGTCTTTCCATGTTGACTTTCCTTGTGAAATTGCCCCTGTAACTTCTCTCATATCAAGGTTGGTGAGGAACCAGTTTTATGAGGTGGCCTTTTGTCATCCCATATTTACCCGTCAGTGTTGTGAAGTTGCCCTTGTAAGTTCACTCGTATCGAGGTTGGTGAGGAACCAGTTTTATGAGGTGACCTTTTGTCATCCCATGTTAACCATTAGTGTAGTGAAGTTGCCCTGTAACTTCACTATTCAAGTTTGGTGAGGGACCAGTTTTATGTGGTGGCCTTTTGTCATCCCATGTTTACTGTCCCTGTTGTGAAGTTGCCCCTGTAACTTCTCTCGTATCAAGGTTGGTGAGGAACTAGTTTCAAGAAGTGGCCTTTTGTCATCTTCAGCAAACATTTGGTAAAAATACCAGTTCAGTGAAATTACCCCTGTAATTTCACTACTCCAGGTTGGTGAGGAATTAGTATTTGGAGGTGGCTTTTTGTCATCCCATGTAGTGAAGTTGCCCCTGTAACTTCACTTGTGTTGAGGTTGGTGAGGAACCACTTTCAAGAAGGGGCCTTTTGTCATCTTCAATAATTGTTTAGTAAAAATAGCAGTTCAGTGAAATTGCCCCTATAGTTTTACTTTTCCAGATATGTGAGGAACCAGTTTTATGAGGTGGCCTTTTGTCTTCCCATGTTGTGAAACTGCCCCTGTAACTTCTCTCGTATCAAGGTTGGTAAGGAACCAGTTTTATGAAGTGGCCTTTTGTCATTCCATGTTTACCCGTCAGTGTTGTGAAGTTGCCCATGTAACTTCACTCGTATCGAGGTTGGTGAGGAACCAGTTTTATGTGGTGGCCTTTTGTCATCCCTTGTAAACCATCAGTGTTGTGAAGTTGCCCTTGTAACTTCACTGGTATCGAGGTTGGTGAGGAACCAGTTTCAAAAAGTGGCCTTTTGTCATCTTCAGTAAATACAGTTGGTAAAAATACCAATTCAGTGAAATTAGCCCTGTAATTTCACTTCTCCAGGTTGGTGAGGAACCAGTATTTGGAGGTGGCCTTTTGTCATCCCATGTTGTGAAGTTGCCCCTGTAACTTCTCTCGTATCGAGGTTGGTGAAGAACCAGTTTTATGAGGTGGCCTTTTGTCATCTCACGTAAACCGTCAGTGTTGTGAAGTTGCCCTTGTAACTTCACTGGTATCAAGGTTGGTGAGGAACCAGTTTCAAGAAGTGGCCTTTTGTCATCTTCAGTAAATACAGTTGGTAAAAATACCAATTCAGTGAAATTAGCCCTGTAATTTCACTTCTCCAGGTTGGTGAGGAACCAGTATTTGGAGGTGGCCTTTTGTCATCCCATGTTGTGAAGTTGCCCCTGTAACTTCTCTCGTATAGAGGTTGGTGAAGAACCAGTTTTATGAGGTGGCCTTTTGTTATCTCACGTAAACCGTCAGTGTTGTGAAGTTGCCCTTGTAACTTCACTGGTATCAAGGTTGGTGAGGAACCAGTTTCAAGAAGTGGCCTTTTGTCATCTTCAGTAAATACTCTTGGTAAAAATACCAGTTCAGTGAAATTACCCCTGTAATTTCACTTCTCCAGGTTGGTGAGGAACCAGTAATTGGAGGTAGCCTTTTGTCTTCCCATGTTGTGAAGTTGCCCCTGTAAATTGTGTCGAGGTTGGTGAGGAACCAGTTTCAAGAAGTGGCCTTTTGTCATCTTCAATAATTGTTTGGTAAATATAGCAGTTCAGTGAAATTGCCTCTATAGTTTTACTTTTCCAGGTTTGTGAGGAACCAGTTTTATGAGGTGGCCTATTGTCATACATGTTTACTCTCCGTGTTTTTACGTTGCTTCTGTAACTTCACTTGTATCGAGGTTGGTGAGGAATCAGCCTCAAGTTATTGATTGGTAAAAATAAAAGTTCAGTGATATTGTCATTGAACTTTCACTATGTTTTCCATGTTGATGAGGAACCCATTCCATGAAATAACCATTGGTCAGAGAGTGCTTCAATGTTTTGAAGTTGCATTATTAATTTCAACTATTACCATGTTTTTTTCTTTTATTATTATTAAAAAAGAAAAGAAAAAGGAGAGAGAGAGAGAGCATCCATCAAATGATAACCTTAAGCTTTCAAGACCTTTTTTTCATATGTAATGTTTTCAGTTTCATAAATTCTGTGGAGTTAAAATTGTGTAAAAAAAAAATTTGCCTCCAAGGGACTATAGAGGTTATAGTAACTAAATCCTTAATTTTTTTTACGGCAGTTGGCACACCTTTCAAGTACTCAATAGTTTAACAAGCCGTTTTAAGTTTGCGTGTTGTTAATGCTATATATTTCTTTTGCTTTGTAAGTACCCAATATATGATGATGCATCATCTGCTTTGAAATCCTGATAGAGCCCTTAATACCTCCTTTAGGCCATTACATGCTGCCTAGGTTTTAAATGACAATTATGTAATGTCACAGTTGATGTTTAGAATTAATAACCCCCCTATTTTTCGTAGAAGTTAGATCCTTACACAGGCACAAAATAACTGAAAATCCTGTTTTTTATCGATTTTGGGCAGAGTTGCATTATTATATGTTTTTAGTTATATTTTTTTTTTGGATAGTGAAATACCAGCATGTTATTACTTTGAGAAGTATTTTGCCTTTTCATTTGTATAGATGACTACATAATTAGTAACCTACATGACTTTGTATTCCATTTTTAATTGGTACATTGCACTGTGAATCTGGCAATTCGAGAATAATGAAGTAAGTGACTTGACACCCAGTGTCGGTCGTGTGAAAGTTTTTACCAGCGACTATCCTTCAGTATAGGTCATATGAAAGTTTTTCTAAGACAGTGGAGATGCCTTTGTGTCACTGTAGTCAACTGTTAGGGATAGGGAGGGGCTGGCAGTTCCTTTCTACCTGAAACTTTTGAATCTCAAAACATGATTGAAGAGGTGAAGAGGAGTATGATATAATGAAGTGCTGCTGTCACGCTTCTTTTTTTCTAAATGGCCACATTACTTACTCTTACAGGATTAGGAAGCACATGGAGACCACTGTTTTGTTGTAAAAATGTTTCTTTTTAGAGAATGCCACAATCATTTATATTTCGTCCTTAAAGTGAAGCATCAGAGCTCAATATATGTTATACTCATTGCACCAAGACACTATGCTTCAGATATATTCTCAGAAGGTTGTATTGAGATAACTTCTTCCATAGAAATAATTTTTGAAAACCTACCATATATGAAGTCCCTTCTGCCTCTGTAAATGAACTTCCATAGGGTTTGTGCCTTCATCGTCAAATTATCATGTATGTTTTGCCAAAAACAAATAATTTCTAAAAAGACAGGTTGCCAAAATGTTCATTCCAAGTCTCTCTCTTCAACAAAAACTTTAGTTTTTATTTTACTTCGGTGCTCTCTAAGGAATAAAAATTAAACAACCAATGTTTAATACTCTCGGAAAAAGATATTTAGGCCCCTTTAGAAGTGAAACTTAAAGCATCGTATTTTTTAAATTATTTCTTTTTGGCAAAGCATGTTCCATAACATGAAGATGAAGGGAAGGCTTTTGAAACTCGTATACCAAGGCAAAATGGATTTAATTTTGGAGGTCATCTCTGGTGAAGAAACCTGTACCTCATACTATGGGAGAGGCTCTCTCTATACCCTCTTCAAAGGTTATATCTTATGCATGCTGTCTTGATGCCTCAAGTAAAACATGCTTTCCTTTACTTATGGATACATAACATAGCATTATGTTACTATCCGGAGATAATTCCTTTATTATGTTAATAAATAAAATTTCCAAGCATTACATCCTCATGGCCAAGCAATTAGACTGGCCAAAAGTATAATAATATTAAGAGCATGCATCATCATATCCCTTTTTCTTACTCGCTAGCAGCTCCTATACTACATAGTAGTCATAATTGGGGAGAGGGGTTACCAGCCTTACATTTCTTATTCTCTAGTAAGGGCCTCATGCTATTTACAAGGCATGCAAGAATAAATGCACTACCCAACACAAGTACAGAACCTCTACTGCTGAACCACATCCAGCACACTGTATGCAATGGTTGAGTTAGAGGGAGCGTTGACTTCTGAAATCCATAATGCTCGTTGAGATTTATTCATCAGCTGACACAGTGATCTTAAAATACTTGGCATGTCCTTTGTTCTTTGGGGACCATCAAATGAATAAGTCTTAAACTAAAATGAGATAAAATTTATCCAGATTTCTTGGAAGTTTCTGGATCTGCTACTCATTCAATATAATCTTGATGGAAAACTGCGAGAAAATTAGAGGCATCCATGTTACTGTATGGGTGTATTACTTTAAAACTGCGAGAAAATTGTCATCCCTGTTATTGTAAGGGTGTATTACTTTGTATTTTTGAAATTTATGTAAGATTTGTTTGCTTATATTTAAGGATAGTCAATATTGAGTGTAATTTTGAATTTGTTGATTTTTATCTTTTAAATTTATTTAATGTAAGCATTGTAGCTTAGTATTGAGGATAGTTTATATTAATTTTGTGTGAAATCTATATCCTCATGGAATATTAGACTTGTGAAAGAAATTCTGAAGATTTATAACTTAGGAAATAAATTCCATTATCCTTAGATATATTTTATTACAATTTAGTGGGAACCACTTCTTTTACCTTTAAGTACATTTTATTTAGCACTTACTAAACTTTTCATATATGTAAGATTTCATTGCCACCTGCCTTTAATGAATTCTTTAACAAAGTTGTTAGTTTATATTTTTATCATTCCACAGTAGTGCAGTGGATAAAGTTCTCGACTTGAGAAGTGACAAACCCTTATTTGAGCCCACCAGGAGGAGCTCTAGGAAGGCCTTTATTATCCTGCTCTAACCTGTTTCCACCTCTATTCAAATGGGGAGCAATCATGACAAAAAAACGCCAGACATCAACATTGGCAATAGTTTTACAGTTTGCAGCTCTAGGAAGGCCTTTATTATCCTGCTCTAACCTGTTTCCACCTCTTTTCAAATAGGGAACAATCATGACAAAATTCGCCAGACATCAACATTGGCAATAGTTTTAAGAGTCTGCCATTCCTGAAGAGACTTAGTAAATGTTATGTTGTGTTTCTGTATGCATAAAAATACTTCAGTACTGATAATTAGTGTCTTGCAAACTTTTTTACTTAGTAATAACCTAAATATAGTACACGGCTTTTAAGCACACTATGCCGAGTCAAAAAGAAACACTACCTTACAACTGCACAACAGGGTTGGCACTGTGCAGCTTTTTATCTCAGACATATGTGCATGTGCACATTAGTGAAACACCTTGTAACTGGAACTGTGAAGTGCAGTTTCATACAAGGATTTTTGAATTTTTTTCATGAACTAGGGAATGGCTACTGACATTAAGCTTAAGGATTGTATAATGTACAAGTATAAAGAAAGAACTAAAGAAATAAGACTCACTGAATGTTACTAATAATATCAATGGAAAATGGGAGATCCTGCAGTTCTGTAGTGCCTGTACATGAGCCTCCACTGCTTGCAATGATTCTTTGTATTAAGGGAAGTCGCTTGACAATATATCGTTTCATTTTTTTCAGTACAAAAATTAGTAAGTAAATGATGTTGATTTGAGACCTGCAGTCATTAATAAAGCTCCTCGATGCAATTTTTCATGGTAGAAGAAACTTAAATGTGGAGAGACTTTATGGCTAAAGACTAAAATACCGCCTTTGGATATAGACATAGTTCTATCTGTTTAAGAAGATTGCAACTGTTATGACCTGAAGTGGTCAAGGTTTTGCTTACTACATTTTGGCAGCCACAAATCTTATTTATCCCTGGTAAATATCATAATGAAAGTGCTTATAAATAATTCTGGCCTGGAACACAAATTAAATTTTAACTTTTTCTTGTTAATTGGACACGAGACGTTTTTGTTGCCGTTTGCTTGTTCATGTGCTACTATAAATCCTCATTCGAAGGAGGGTAGACACAGAGTTAGAGGTGTGTGCCCTTCCTAACACTGCAGTATGATTGAACAAGGGTATGTCACTACCCGAGTCAAGTGCTGGAACCTCTACGCTACTGCACACTTGGACACAAGAAGAAGAGGTGGAATATAATGCATGATATATTGGTATAGTTGACAAAAAGGGTTACTCCTTAAGAAAATAAAATATGAAAGGACAAAACCTAAGTTCACATGGACTGTGAAATTACTGGGACATGTTAATACTTAAGAAGAGATTGGAACAAAATATAAAAAGACCAACTGACAATCCTGTAGCTATGAAGAAGAGAGCATTCATACATTGACTGACCATGTTACAAATTTGGAAAACCTTCTATAAAAAATATGTTCTCTTTGTTCGTGTTTTTAGGAATTATTTTTCTTACAGAGGAAAAGGGACATCCAAAGTGTCTTGTCCAGTCCATGCAGCAAGGTATGCATTCAGCAAAGCAAAATCAGAAAATAAGGTACAGGTTCTGTCTGAAATTATTTACAGGGAAGGTGGTGATTTGTACAACAATGAAATAGAACAGCAATATACTGCTAATGCATCGAACCATAGTTGCCTTTCACTCAAAACTGTTAATACCTTTCCTGTTTTTGAGTACCCTACACTGTTGTCTACTGGTACTCTTGCTAATTCTGATAACTTTTAATTTTTAGGTACTTAAACTTATTAACTATAGCTAACAACTCTTGTTGACAATCATAGTGCTCCTGAAAATTTTTACCATTACTTTCATCTTTAATGGATATGTCTTGGTTCATTACTATCCCTATAGGGTGACGTGGTGTGTAGGAGTAGCTCTATGGTGCATATTCGTCTACAATAAATGACATGGTCATTAAAATCATAACCTGGAACACTTAAGAAAATATATATACATACATATACCTGGCCTCATTCCACCTGTAAGGGTAGTATCCGAGCCAAGAAACACGCATTCACCACGATCCACACATACCTCAACTACTCCTCTTGGCTCCTTAGGATAAAGGGTTGCCACATTTCCCCCCTGCTTGGATCACCCACAAGGATATTCTACAATGAGACCCAACAGTCACAGCTGGTTTACCCCCACTGCTTCATCACATGGCAACTCCCCCTCACAACTGTCCATTACAGTTCACTGAGCCAGCAGGTGCAAGAAATTCCTTTGGCCTGTGTCACCTTTTATTCTCCACAAACATACTCCCCTATCACCTCTCTCTTACTTTCACTTACGCCACAAACGCGCACATTCAGAGAGACCCAATTACTAGGGTTCTGTCTAAATCTCTCCTGCCAAAGTACCCTCGTATTTTTTGGCCACTCATAGGATGAAAAACACAGAAGTGGGAATTCCCAGTCCTCCCAATAAGTACTGTTAAACCTACAAACTCTCTTGACTTATTTTAATTGAGTGCTACAGATATTACTTTTTAACTTACCCAAGCCAATTCCATTTCATATATACTTAACGCAGCAAATACATATGAACATCTAAACTGCAGATGTGTACTACTATTAACACCAACCTTACTTTAAAGCAAGGGTATGATTGTTCAGAGGTCTAGATTGGTAAAGTTCTTGATGTCAAAAGCCTAAGCAGGGGAATTATGGCTGGACGCTCATCCTAAATGCCTGCTGTGAGCTCGACCGTGGGCCAGTTGAGTATTCTAACAGCTACACTCTTGTGGGTCATCGGAAACAGAAAAAGAATGAGGAGGAAATATGGGTTTTTGTCAGCTGGACTAAAATTTTGCAAGTGTTACCATCTATAAATCTAGGTAGCATGTCACGTTCATGCAAAGTAGTTTATTAGGTTAGTTTGAGGAAAGTTAAATTTGGCCATTATAATACATTGTTTTATAAACTTATGTTGGCTCTAAATATGTTTGGTGGTTTATAAAGTAATATGAAGAATTTCACCTATAAATTTGTCAGAAATGCTTTGTTTCTCTACTTCCCCACATTTTATCAGCTAAAATGTTGTCTAAAATCATTCAAATCTCAATATAAAACCAAAGAAAAATGTGCTTTGTAACTTGCACGATGCTTAATTAATATAGGTTTTGGTATCTTGTGAGGATATATATACACCTAGTTCTTAGAATAACACAAAGATAGGTTCTCAGAAGTGCCGCGTATTGTAATTTTCGCGTAATGTAACGAGTCATTTTCCATAAAAAACAATGATAATGGGCATAGATATGTTCCATAACCGTACAAAGACACACTATACCAAAGACATAAGATAAGTAAAACATATTTTATAAGTACATAACAAAGCAGAAAGACCTGTAGTTATTTATATTAACATGCAAATAGTGTACAGTATAAAAGATATACAGATTTACTGTACAGTAAACAAATTAATGCACTCTATTATACGGGGGACAACAGGTATACACAGGGACATGCATTGTGGCGGTATGCACAAGGATGCAAACATTTTGCTGCCTCCGTATCAGCTGATGCACCCTCGCATCAGCTGATATGGAGGAGCATGGCGTAAAAGTGCCTCCAAGGTGGTCGATTATTTACTAATATGAAAAAAATTATCATACTACATAGGATTTACTAAAGTGAAATTTTTTTTTTGCATGGCCGTTATTCGCGAATTTCGTATTTTTTTACTATTATTTTTAGGGGCGTTATTCCAATTTTGTTGACTATAAACACACGTAAAAAGCAAACTAGGTGTATACAGTGTTTCTTCCATTATCGCGATGGTTCGGTTCCGGGACCCGGCGCGAGACAGGAAAATCACGAAGTAGGTTCAGCCTATATGTACATAGATATTTTAATTTATTTTTACGCTTACACTGTAGAACCCTCCCTGTACTGTTAACAAACCACCCTTTACTTCATAAATAACAGCATGCAACGTAAATTTATATGAAAGTGATAGATAAAATTACGGTGAATGAAGTGGTAATTACATGACACTCATGTACATAGATATTTTACAATTATTTTTACGTTTACGTACTGTATAAACCCTCCCTGCACTGTTAAAAAAACACCCTTTACTTTATAAATAACAGCAAGCAACGTAAATTTTTATGAAAATGATAGGAAAACTTACTGTGAATGAGGTGATGATGACGTGACATACTCATATACATAGGTATTTTACAATTATTTTTACGTTTACGTACTGTATAAACCTTCCCTGCACTGTTAAAAAACACCCTTTACTTTATAAATAACAGCATGCAACGTAAATTTATATGAAAGTGATAGGAAAACTTACCGTGAATGAGGTGATGATGACGTGACATACTCATGTACATAGGTATTTTACAATTATTTTTATGTTTACGTACTGTATAATCCCTCCCTGCACTGTTGAAAAACACCCTTTACTTTATAAATAACAGCAAGCAACGTACATTTTTATGAAAGTGATAGGAAAACTTACCGTGAATGAGGTGATGATGACGTGACATACTCATGTACATAGGTATTTTACAATTATTTTTACGTTTACATACTGTATAAACCCTCCCTGCACTTAAAAAAACACCCTTTACTTTATAAATAACAGCATGCAAAGTAAATTTATATGAAAGTGATAGATAAAATTACGGTGAATGAAGTGGTAATTACATGACATACTAATGTACGTAGGTATTTTACAATTATTTTTACGTCTACGTACTGTATAAACCCTCCCTGCACTGTTAAAAAACACCCTTTACATTTTTTATCAATTAAATAATGAAATTTGTTTTTTCAATAAAAAAATGAAAATACTGAAAATTTTAATTTTTTTAATATTTTAATATATTTGCGTATACCCAAAAAATAAAATAATATTTTGCCAAAAAAAAAAACCTTGGTACAGTGAAAACGCGAACCAAGAAATGCGATCCAGCGAGGGATCACTGTATATATATACAGTGATCCCCCGCTGGATCGCGTTTCTTGGTTCGCGTTTTCACTGTACCACGGTTTTTTTTTGGGGCAAATTATTATTTTATTTTCTGGGTATATGCAAATATATTAAAATATTGAAAAAAATAATTATTCTCAGTATTTTCATTGAAAAAACATATTTTATCATCTTATTGATAAAAAAAATTTATTTCCCAGCCTACGAATAATAAAACAGTAAAAAACATAAATTTAGATATACGTACGTACAGGATAACTCACAGTATTGCATCATGCGAAATAGTGTCCGATAGCGTACAATGTATTTGGGTCGCAGCTACGTGAGCTAGCATAGATATTTATATTTCCAGTAGTTTCATGATTTTATTGATAAAAAAATGTATTTCTTAGCCTAAGAATAATAAAACAGTAAATAATAGTAAAAAACATAAATACTAACAGTACTGCAAAATGTAAAATACGATACTGCTATCAGCGTTTCGGACAAAGGCTCGTTCAGTCTAACTCACGTGTGCGCCGTTCACGATGTGCTTATTAAACGTTTTGCTTGTGTCTGATAGCATATAATGTATAGGGGTCGCAGCTACATGAGCTAGCATATATATTTATATTTCCAGTAGTTTCATGATTTTATTGATAAAAAAACGTATTTCTTAGCCTAAGAATAATAAAACAGTAAAGAATAGTAAAAAACATAAATACTAACAGTATTGCAACATGTAAAATACGATACCGCTATCAGCGTTTCGGACAAAGGCTTCCACCATCTTCCATTGTCTCGCCTCGCTCGTGTGCGCCGTTCACGTTGTGCTTATTATTATTAATACGTTTTACTTGTGATATTTTTACTCGCATATTTTAACCTTTGCAATGCCACCCAAGCATCCTTCATCTTCTAAGGCTTCTTGTAGTGAGCCTAAGCAGCAAAGGAAAATGTTAACCATAACAGATAAGGTAAGTTTACCTATCACGTACATATAAATTTATGTTGCATGCTGTTATTTATAAAGTAAAGGGTGGGTTTTTAACAGTGCAGGGAGGGTTTATACAGTAAACCTAAAAATAATTGTAAACTACCTATGTACATGAGTATGTCATATAAATTTACGCTTGCATGCTGTTATTTATGAAGTAAGGGGTGGTTTGTTAACAGTACAGGGAGGGTTTATACAGTGTAAATATAAAAATTAATTAAAATATCTATGTACATATAGGCTGATCCTACGTCGCGATTTCCTGTCTCGCGCCGGGTCCCGAAACCAAACTACCGCAATAAGTGGGGGATCACTGTGTGTATATATATATATATATATATATATATATATATATATATATATATATATATATATATATATATATATATATATATACACTGTATATGTTGGGGGGAAAAAATAGCACCTACGTCTAAAATGACGGTAATTATAATTCGGATAGCACTGAAATAGTGGTCAACTTTGAGAAATTCGTGTTGGCATCTTATAAAAAGGTACTTACGGTGACATGGTAATGATGCTGTCTTTTAATAAATCATTCAGTTCAATAGTACACTTATTCGACACTACTATATATATTAGGTTAAGAATAGTTTTACGAACTAGTTTTTTGACTATACATATTTTTTTGTCTTTAGATTTGCTATGAAGCAATCTGATAGTTTTTACAGAAATCATTATTTTTAATGTTAGGACCGATATTAAGAACATAAGAACATAAGAATAGAGGACACTGCAACATGCCTACTGGCACACACGAGGCAGCTCCATTTTTGAATTGTATTTTCAGCATGTCTAACCTATTCTATTCTACTCTACTTATTTATTCTGTTTTTCTTTTTATGATTTTTCTAATAAGCACTAACCTGTTCATACCCACCCTACCTCTGTCATATGTCTATCTAATCTACATTTGAAGGTGTCTAAGGTATTGGCATTTACTATCATACTAGGAAGCTTGTTCCATGCATCAGCTACTCTATTACCAAACCAATTTTTACCAATTTCCCTTCTGAACCTAAATTTATCAAGCTTAAATCCATTATTACGAGTTCTGGTTTGATCATGAATTTTTAAAACTTTATTAATATCTCCCTTGTTAATCCCTTTAAACCATTTATACACTTCAATCATATCCCCCCTAACTCTTCGCCTCTGTTTGATGCTCCTTAAATTTGGAGATATTTATAGATAAATGAGGCACAATAAAATAGGAGACTGAAAGGGCATTA
This sequence comes from Halocaridina rubra, assembly GCA_037179515.1. NCBI lineage: Eukaryota > Metazoa > Arthropoda > Malacostraca > Decapoda > Atyidae > Halocaridina > Halocaridina rubra. The sequence goes on from JAXCGZ010020773.1 coordinate 135,315, forward strand.
TGAATGTTCTTGTCTGCCGCCTAGTGGGCATCTTTATTACTTTTAATGTAAACAAAACATGGATTCGTTCATTAACAAAATAACAATTATATCAAATATTGTAACATCCCTCTTTTTATGAAGAAAAAAAAAATAAGTTATCATCTTGAAAACGAAAAATAAATCACTCTTTGTAAACAACAAAATCATTATATTTAGAGGGTAAAATATTCCTTGTACTCCTTGTGATTATCTTTTGAGGAGTGAAAGACTCTTGAACTCTGAGATTCTCACTTGTTGGGTTCACATGTTTATCCTGTGGAATTTCAACCTGTTGCTGGCTTTGTACTACATTACTAGAATCTTCACTACTGTGATACGAAACATTTCTTTCATTTGACTTATTAAGGTCTACTCTATTTCTTCTCAATAAACCAGCATCAGTTGAAATTTCATAAGATCTCTCGTCTAAACGTTCCTTCACAATACCTTTTTCCCAAGCTTTCTTTCCCATTACAGTGGGTTTTATTCTCACAACATCATCTTCCTGTAAAGGATCAAGATCTTTGGCATGCACATTGTAATATTTAGCGGACCTGCTATTTCTATAATGTCTGTTAATCTTAATTTTATCTACATTGATCTCAGATGGTTTCAACAACTTTGAAGAAACTGGGAGAAGAGTACGTGTGCGTCTCCCTAGGCTTTTTTGAGCCGGACTGTATTCATCACTGTGAGACGGACAATTACGGTAGTCTAATATTGCCAAATAAGGGTCATTATTGCTTTCTATGGCTTTTCTGAGTATGGACTTTGCAGTTTTTACAGCGGATTCTGCCTGTCCATTAGACTGAGGATGTTTAGGGCTTGACGTACAATGTTCTATATCCCACACTCTTATAAAATTCTGAAATATATCACTTGTAAATTGAGTTCCACAGTCACTAACTAAGATGGAAGGAGTACCATACCTTGCAAAATGTGCTTTTAGCTTACGTATAACAGTAGATGCTTTTATATCTTCTAACCTATCAATTTCCCAGAAATTACTGAAATAGTCTACTGTTACAAGATAAAACTGATTACTCAATTCAAAAATATCTGTGCCAACTTTCTCCCATGGCCTATCAGACACTTCATGTGGCATAAGAGTTTCTTTCTGCTGAGATTTTTGAAATTTGCAACAAATTTCACATTGAGAAATATATTCTTTAATATCACCATTCATACCAGGCCAATATACACACTCACGAGCCCTTCGTAGACAACTTTCTACGCCAATGTGACTAGAGTGAATAGCCTGTTTAATTTCTTTCCTCAAATTGGCAGGAATCACAACTCTATCACCTTTAAATACAAGTCCATTCTGTATAGAAAGTTCATCTCTAATATGATAATAAGGCAAAACAGTTATAGGTACATTACATTTATACTCTGGCCACCCATTTGTTATCATATTTGTCACTTCAAGCAAAATTTCATCACTGGCCACAGCATCACGAATTTTCTTTAACCTGTCTTCCCTAATAGGCAAATAAGATACAACATTAACATATTCAAAATCATTACCATTTTCAGTTTCACTAAGAAATGATCGAGACAGCAAATCTGCTATATGCATGTTCTTACCAGCAGTATGCTTAAGTTCAATATCGTATTGTTGTGCAGTCAATAACATGCCTTGTAGCCTCTTTGGTGCTCTATCTAATGGTTTCAAGATTATACTCTGAAGTGGTTTGTGATCAGTTATAACCAAAGTATGTTGTCCAAAAGTGTACTGATGGAATTTCTTTAAAGCAAACACAATAGCCAGTATTTCTTTCTCTATCTGAGCATACCTTGTTTCCGTGTCAGTTAGAGCTCTGCTTGCATAAGACAACGGTTTACCACCTTGCATTAGAACTGCACCAAGTCCACATTTGCTAGCATCACACTGTATAACTAGCTGTTTATTTTGATCATAATAAGCAAGAATTGGAGTCTTAGTGATGCAACACTTAATTTTCTCAAAAGCTCTAGCCTGTTCATCACCCCAACACCATTCTTTGTCTTTACGTAAAAGTTGTCGTATGGGCACCATCAGGTCAGAGAGTCTAGGCATGAATTTTGACAAATAGTTTATCATTCCACTAAAGCATTGAATCTCAGTGACATTAGTTGGAGCTTTCATCGATACAATTGCTTCAATTTTACTGGGATCTGGCTTAAGGCCTTCATTAGTTATTACATGTCCAAGAAATGTTATCTCACTCTTTCTTATTTCAGCCTTTTCTCTGTTAAGACGGATACCATGCTTACGACATCGTTCCAGTAAATTTCTTAAATTTTCATCATGATCTAACTGTGCTTCTTCTAGAGAATTACCTATTCCATATACCAAAATGTCATCAGCAATGCATATTATTCCTAGCAAACCATCTAAAGAGTTCTGCAGTCGTTTCTGAAAAACTTCACTACTGATTGCTAGGCCAAAGGGCAGTCTAAGCCAACGATATCTTCCAAAAGGGGTTTGAAAGGTAGTTAAATGACTTGACTCTTCATCCAAAACACAGTGCCAATATCCATTTCTTAAATCTAGTTTAGAGAACACTTTAGCTTGTGCTAATTCAGGTAAAACATCATCAATAATTGGCAAAGGATGCATTTCCCTAATTATGGCTTTATTTAATTGCTGAGGATCTATGCAAATTCTTATGTCTTCACTATTTTTCTTAGAAGCTACTACCATGCGACTCACCCATTCAGTTGGTTCGTCTACTTTACAAATGACATTTTGTTTCTCTAACTCAGATAATTTGGATTTTACCTTCCTTTTAAGTTGAATTGGCACTCTACATGAAGATATAGCAAATGGCTTGACTTCTTTGTCTAAAGTCATACGTACCACCCCAGGTAACTTACCAATTTCATTACCAAATACATCTGAATATTCCTGAAAAACATCAGTATTACAAGATTCACTGTGTACAGAACATATGTTATCATAATTGATGGTAAGGAAACCCATCTGTTCTGATGCACGTTTTCCTAACAAAGGCATATAATTCTCAGCCACTATAATAAACTCAACATTATATCTCTTTGAATTTATCTCATTTTTCACTTTAATTCTACATTTTCCAACTGGTTTGGCTGCAGAATTATTCCACATTTCTAGTTGTAACCCTTCACTAGATTCAATTTTTACATTATTGGGAACCATATTTCGAGGTAACACATTTACACCTGCTCCGCTATCGATTTGAAATTTGACACTATTTTCACCAACTTTCAGATCGGTATATAGATATTTGGATTTCTTTGACACTTTATTCACTTTCATCACTTGCTGTGTACAGGGATTATCATTTTTGTTCACCGTCGTTTCTTCTGGCTCTCCACGTCTCGTCTGCAACTTGACACCTAGGATATATTCGGCTGGAGTATCTGAACTGGAATCGTCACCGTCCACTGCATTCACACCCATCTTCTTAGATGCTTGTGCATGTCCATTTTTCTCCAAACATTGAGATTCGAAGTGATTCAGCCTGTTGCAGTAGTTGCATCTCTCTCCATAGGCTGGACATTTCTTCTTACTCCACACGTGTCTTGTTCCGCAGAACTTACATTTTCGTAGAGCCGTATCCTTCGTTGACAAACTTTGGTTTGACTTAGGCCTATACTGGTTCTTGTTCACAAAACTTGGGTCCTCACTCTTTCGGTCTGCTGAATGTCTACTAGGCCTACTCTGCTTAAAGTTGTTTGTCGATTTAACTTTATTTATGACCGACTTTGCTGTATTTTCTCTTTTTATCATTTGCATTTGTCTCTGCGATGCTTGATGTGCCTCACAAATTTTGAGCGTATCTATCAGTGAAATACATTCTTCTCTCAGAAATTTCTCTCTGAGTTTATCTTCTTTACAGCCAAAAACAATTTGATCACGAATTGCCTCATCTTTTTCTGCTGCAAAATCACAATCCTTAACCATAGTTTTTATTCTAGTAATAAATTCATCCAGGTTCTCATCAGCTTTCTGAGTACAGCATCTAAACCTATATCTTGATGCTATTATTAGCTTCCTAGGGGCAAAATGCTCATCTAGCTTCTGTAATACCACGTTTAAGTCCTTGCTAGGGTCATCACGAGTTCCACTCTCCCCTACAATAACGGGACCAAACTCTATAGCATTATACACTCGAAGCAATTCGTCACCCCCATGGGTCAAAAGTAATGCTACCTTCACTTCACTTGGTTTATCATTTAAACCTGCTGCAAGTATATACAGCTCGAATTTTTGACGAAAAAATCGCCAATCTTGCTCACTTTCGCTCTTTAATGCGAATTTATCTGGAGGGGCTAGATTAGCTGTCGCCATGTCGGTTGGTAGTCTTATTTACTTAATCTAACAGAAAGATCCTGGATAATACGTAATGCCTTATATTTAAAATGAACAGCAAACCATACTTAGTCTATTGAGCGCTGCCACCATGTTTGATGCTCCTTAAATTTGGAGATATTTATAGATAAATGAGGCACAATAAAATAGGAGACTGAAAGGGCATTATGAATGTTCTTGTCTGCCGCCTAGTGGGCATCTTTATTACTTTCAATGCAAACAAAACATGGATTCGTTCATTAACAAAATAACAATTATATCAAATATTGTAACAGCCTCTCTAGAGAATGTAGATTAAGTTTTTTTAATCTGTCCTCATATGGTAGATTTCTGATATTGTGTATCATCTTGGTCATTCTTCGTTGCACTCTCTCCAAGGATTCAATTTCCATTCTATAATAGGGTGACCAGAATTGCACAGCATAATCTAAATGGGGCCTAACTAATGCAAGATAGAGCTGCAAAATAACTTTTTCCGTCCTATTGCTGACGCTTCTTGAGATAAATCCTAAAATTCTGTTTGCTTTATTTCTGACTGCTGTGCATTGCTCTCTTGGCTTAAGACTACTACTCACAAGAACTCCCAAATCCCTTTCACACTGAGAACTCATGATTTCATGGTTATTTAGCTTATAACTAGTATTGTCTTTTATAGTACCCATTTTAACTACTTTACATTTTTCAACATTAAATTCCATTTGCCATTTGTCTGACCATTCAGATATTAGTTGCCTGCAATGTGTACTTTAATAATCTAATTTAACCTAACCTATCCCAATTAATATAACCTAACTCGTATTTGAAGACTGACATATCTTTATAGAGTGAATTTGAGTATTTATACAGCAGCGTGGCACATTTCAGAGCGACGGCAATGCTAATTTCTGGGATAGGCTATGGAAGGGGTGCATAAAATGATTCTTGACTAAATTTTCTAAATTATACCATATTTATAAGGAAAATAATGAAATTCTAGTCTCCTAAATTTAAATAATGAAATTCTAGTCTCCTAAAGTTTAAGATATACTTCCAAGTCAAGGCTCCTGCCACGTATTGTTTACATGCCACACCATGGGCAATCTTTGTAAACAATGGCGAAGCCACATGTTGGGCTGCATTAGTGTGAGCAGAGTCAAGATAAACACTCGTGGTTAAAGCTAATCCCCTTGAAAGTGTCTAGTAAAACGTGGCCAATACTAGAAACAGTTTCTAGGTGTGTGTTAGCACTCAACACCGTAGTAATTACTACACTTGATTGAGTGCCTTGGAAAATAAATTACTGATTGCGAGAAATTGTCACCAGTCTTCGTGTTTGGACTTTGCTTACAGAGTTGTGAAGTAAGTCTTAAAAACGTTTCTTTTAAAGTTCAAAATAGGTTTGGCTTTGAAATATACAAAATATTCATGCTGTTGCGAAAAGGCATTATTATATGTATATTATTGTGTGTGTATATTTGGTTTTTCAAAATGATTTCAAGAATGGCTTAAGGAAACCAGGTAAAAAAAAGTCTAACCCAACCTATCTAACCTAACCAGTGAATTTATTACCAGCCACGGGCTTAACAAATTAATCTTAATTATTGAAACACACTGAGTAGTAAGGTCTTTATTTATAGTATCATATATACACGTACTAATTAATTAGAATTAGGTCACCTTTCAATTTTCCTCTCTTGATCATGAAGTCTCTGTTTTATGAATTGGTAAAATTCGACTTCGTCTTTTAATTGTCTTCTTAGTGTATTCTTTACGGACTCGGACACTTTTGATTTAGCTTTGCCAACGTTCATCTTGATAATATCTGAAATCATGAATTTGTGGAAATTAGCTTTATTTATTTATTTACAATTTGGTCGGTTTTTTAACTGATTGTTTTAGGTTAATGGTATTATTTTAGTAAATTATGAATGATTAGTTGAAACTGACGATAATCACCCCCTATAACTTTAAATTAGTACAATTTATTAATTACCCGCTCTCTCTCTCTCTCTCTCTCTCTCTCTCTCTCTCTCTCTCTCTCTCTCTCTCTCTCTCTCTCTATATATATATATATATATATATATATATATATATATATATATATATATATATATATATATATATATATATATATATATATATATATATATATATATATATGCAGTATATGTTAAGTTGGATGTCGACATCAGTCTAGGTCTGCTCTGACTATAACAAAGTATCTTTACCAGATTAAATTTACTATATTTTCCAAGTATAAATACTTTAAGCGTGAAAACAGATACCTGATTCATCGTATAATTTTGTAATTCCCTGAAAGAATCTTGGGAGAAAGCGTTCCAATACCTTGAAAGTTAGAGGCAACTCTTCTAGGATTCCAACCACGGCATAGGCTTCCTCTACGTTTTGCTTAGCTCTTTGCAGTGCTCGTCTGTCACCAATTATCCTAAAACAGATTTTTTTTTTTTTAATTAATTAGAAGTTTTTTTTTTTTAAATCAGGTTACCATTTTATAGCTCCATCTATACACTCTTCAAAGGAGATATTTGAAGTATGATGTTTTGGACTTGAGAAAATTAAACAGTGTTATTAAAACCAGGTTACCAATTTATAGGTCTATCTGTACACTCTCTTCAGGGGAGATATTTGAAGCATAATATCTGGATTAGAGACGACTAGTGAAGAGATGCGACCCCATATGAAAATGGGAACGCAAATAGAGGAAGAAGAAGAAGAATATCTGGATTAGAGTAAATTAAACAGTCCTCTCTAGGAAAAGAGCCCTAATATTAGTCACTCCCCGTCTCATGCTCGGTTTATTTTTTGCTCAATCATTTATATATAGCTAACATTAAAACTTTCACGCATATAGCATTTACATTTTTCTCACTTCATGATTATTCTTATATACTATTCTTTACACTTAAGTACAAAGGAATTTTTCACGTAGCTTCAAAATATGACCTCTAGTTCTTGAGCCACATATATAAAGTTATCACTCCCTGTTTACAATGCCATAATCATGAAGGAAATAATGTGTATATGTATTCAACATTGCATAGTGTGTGTGCTTATTGATGGGGATATTTAGTTCGGTTCCGGTCTCTAGCCCGGTTACATGGAGGAGGCTGGTGACAAGAGGGGGACCTGGACGTATGTCTTTCATCTCATACCAATTACTCGCCATCCAATGGGCCAGTGAGAAACAGCGAGCCAATGTGAACATGGGAAAAACCTGCTGATAAAGATATATTACCTACAAAATGTTTGAGTACCACACATATATTTGATTTGCTTCCCCTTCTTCTGACCTGGCTGAGGATAGCAGTCCGGGTGATGTCTTGGCAAACAATTCTCCAGTTTCATGTTAAACCATTTCTCTGATGGTCTGTACGATTTCTGCTGGAGAGCTCTGGGGGATAAATAAAAGAAAATTAAAGAGCGAAGCGTTGGTTCATGTTTTGGTCGAGAAAGCATAGAACGAGATGCAAAGATATTGTATTAAAGAGAAGCTTATGTCTGTTAGGAATTAGGACTAGAGAAGTAGAGAATAGTCAACAGCGTTATATGTATGCAAAACGCACATGTTTATTTCATGCATTACAATCCTTTACAGTCTGTTTATGTGGCGATTTTCTTCTTAAATCAGTAAATATATAAGTAAATTAATATATTTTATACTGAAAATGGCAATACATAACAGATTGCACAGACAGCACGTTTGGAAGTAATGAAAATAAAATCTTACCTGTTATTTTTCCATCTTTCTTTGTCTCTGCTGTAATAAAACGCACTAATGAATCGTTCCACGGGATCTCTTATGATGTTCATCCACGTCACCTGCCGCTTCAGCAGATTTGTAACACTGATAAAATCATTATTCTCTTAGAAAACAAGCACAATTTGCAAGGTGGGGGAGTAACGTTTAATGTAGATTATTAAGAATATAATTAATTATTCTCCATATACAAACAGGCATGTAAATAATCAGCAAGCAAGCAAACGATTTGTAAGGACACGTTCTCCTTCAGATCCCTGCATACACTTCCCACGATTACCATGCTAACTTACCCAGATATATTGAAATAATACATATGTCGATCATATGTTAGCGGTTGAGTGATGGCTGTCTCTCTCAAGAAATCCTCCAAGTTCCTCTGAGACTTACTCGAGAGGTCCCTCTGACCATATATTTGAGAATGGTAGTGCTGGAAGTGGTTATTTTTGGCTAGTCTGTCGACAAAAATACAACATCTAAGGTAGCAACTCTTTCTAAGGATTGTCAAGGTTATCTTATTATGTTTAATTATAATGTGAATCTAACTACTGTAGGATTATTAGAATGACATATTGATCACTCCATTAGTTAAATTTACTGAAGTACTGCTGGAATTTACATATAAAAATGGATAGGAAGACTTGTCACCAGATCGAAACAGATAGGCTTACATTCTCAAAATATGAACCATTGTAGAGGAACCGCATTTTGGCACCCTGTTGTAAATGAGGATGCGCGCGTCGGGTGGGGTGAAATTCATAGTACTGGAAGAACCTTTTATTCCTGGAAAGGAAGAGGTGAAATAAATAATATGACTCATTCATGAACCTTTTATTCCTGGAAAGGAAGAGGTGAAATAAATAATATGACTCATTCATGAACCTTTTATTCCTGGAAAGGAAGAGGTGAAATAAATAATATGACTCATTCATGAACCTTTTATTCCTGGAAAGGAAGAGGTGAAATAAATAATATGACTCATTCATGAACCTTTTATTCCTGGAAAGGAAGAGGTGAAATAAATAATATGACTCATTCATGAACCTTTTATTCCTGGAAAGGAAGAGGTGAAATAAATAATATGACTAATTCATGAACCTTTTATTCCTGGAAAGGAAGAGGTGAAATAAATAATATGACTCATTCATGAACCTTTTATTCCTGGAAAGGAAGAGGTGAAATAAATAATATGACTCATTCATGAACCTTTTATTCCTGGAAAGGAAGAGGTGAAATAAATAATATGACTCATTCATGAACCTTTTATTCCTGGAAAGGAAGAGGTGAAATAAATAATATGACTCATTCATGAACCTTTTATTCCTGGAAAGGAAGAGGTGAAATAAATAATATGACTCATTCATGAACCTTTTATTCCTGGAAAGGAAGAGGTGAAATAAATAATATGACTCATTCATGAACCTTTTATTCCTGGAAAGGAAGAGGTGAAATAAATAATATGACTCATTCATGAACCTTTTATTCCTGGAAAGGAAGAGGTGAAATAAATAATATGACTCATTCATGAACCTTTTATTCCTGGAAAGGAAGAGGTGAAATAAATAATATGACTCATTCATGAACCTTTTATTCCTGGAAAGGAAGAGGTGAAATAAATAATATGACTCATTCATGAACCTTTTATTCCTGGAAAGGAAGAGGTGAAATAAATAATATGACTCATTCATGAACCTTTTATTCCTGGAAAGGAAGAGGTGAAATAAATAATATGACTCATTCATGAACCTTTTATTCCTGGAAAGGAAGAGGTGAAATAAATAATATGACTCATTCATGAACCTTTTATTCCTGGAAAGGAAGAGGTGAAATAAATAATATGACTCATTCATGAACCTTTTATTCCTGGAAAGGAAGAGGTGAAATAAATAATATGACTCATTCATGAACCTTTTATTCCTGGAAAGGAAGAGGTGAAATAAATAATATGACTCATTCATGAACCTTTTATTCCTGGAAAGGAAGAGGTGAAATAAATAATATGACTCATTCATGAACCTTTTATTCCTGGAAAGGAAGAGGTGAAATAAATAATATGACTCATTCATGAACCTTTTATTCCTGGAAAGGAAGAGGTGAAATAAATAATATGACTCATTCATGAACCTTTTATTCCTGGAAAGGAAGAGGTGAAATAAATAATATGACTCATTCATGAACCTTTTATTCCTGGAAAGGAAGAGGTGAAATAAATAATATGACTCATTCATGAACCTTTTATTCCTGGAAAGGAAGAGGTGAAATAAATAATATGACTCATTCATGAACCTTTTATTCCTGGAAAGGAAGAGGTAAAATAAATAATATGACTCCTTCATGAACCTTTTATTCCTGGAAAGGAAGAGGTGAAATAAATAATATGACTCATTCATGAACCTTTTATTCCTGGAAAGGAAGAGGTGAAATAAATAATATGACTCATTCATGAACCTTTTATTCCTGGAAAGGAAGAGGTGAAATAAATAATATGACTCATTCATGAACCTTTTATTCCTGGAAAGGAAGAGGTGAAATAAATAATATGACTCATTCATGAACCTTTTATTCCTGGAAAGGAAGAGGTGAAATAAATAATATGACTCATTCATGAACCTTTTATTCCTGGAAAGGAAGAGGTGAAATAAATAATATGACTCATTCATGAACCTTTTATTCCTGGAAAGGAAGAGGTGAAATAAATAATATGACTCATTCATGAACCTTTTATTCCTGGAAAGGAAGAGGTGAAATAAATAATATGACTCATTCATGAACCTTTTATTCCTGGAAAGGAAGAGGTGAAATAAATAATATGACTCATTCATGAACCTTTTATTCCTGGAAAGGAAGAGGTGAAATAAATAATATGACTCATTCATGAACCTTTTATTCCTGGAAAGGAAGAGGTGAAATAAATAATATGACTCCTTCATGAACCTTTTATTCCTGGAAAGGAAGAGGTGAAATAAATAATATGACTCATTCATGAACCTTTTATTCCTGGAAAGGAAGAGGTGAAATAAATAATATGACTCATTCATGAACCTTTTATTCCTGGAAAGGAAGAGGTGAAATAAATAATATGACTCATTCATGAACCTTTTATTCCTGGAAAGGAAGAGGTGAAATAAATAATATGACTCATTCATGAACCTTTTATTCCTGGAAAGGAAGAGGTGAAATAAATAATATGACTCCTTCATGAACCTTTTATTCCTGGAAAGGAAGAGGTGAAATAAATAATATGACTCATTCATGAACCTTTTATTCCTGGAAAGGAAGAGGTGAAATAAATAATATGACTCATTCATGAACCTTTTATTCCTGGAAAGGAAGAGGTGAAATAAATAATATGACTCATTCATGAACCTTTTATTCCTGGAAAGGAAGAGGTGAAATAAATAATATGACTCATTCATGAACCTTTTATTCCTGGAAAGGAAGAGGTGAAATAAATAATATGACTCATTCATGAACCTTTTATTCCTGGAAAGGAAGAGGTGAAATAAATAATATGACTCATTCATGAACCTTTTATTCCTGGAAAGGAAGAGGTGAAATAAATAATATGACTAATTCATGAAAAATGAAGCTATTGACAGTCATATCACGGTAACTATAATGGCTTTATGATAGATAAATTATGTATATCATTGAAACGTATTTTTGATAATATATATAATTTCTCTATCATAAAGTCATTATAGTTACCGTGATATGACTGTCAATAGCTTCATTTTTTATGAATTAGTCATATTATTTATTCATTGAAACGTATGTGTGAGTAGTCACCGTGGCTCAAGCGGTAGCGTCCGCGACTCTGAGGTGTCAGGTCGAGGGTTCGCGTCCCGTCACGGTCTGAGGTTAGCAAGGGCATGCACTCAGGGTAACGATTACATCTTCCAAAATAAGTCCTTCGCAAGAAGGCAACCGTCCTAGCCCTTGGTAGAAAAGGGAGTTCGTGACGTAAAACCGGAACAAAACAATTGAAACGTATTTTTGAAATCTGACTTTTTATGCAGGTCTTCTGCAGTCTTTTTGCATTGTTTATAATATAAACTTTATTTCCATTTCCATACAATGGGTATTCGTTAGCCAGGGCAAGCCCCAACCCCCCACTGTGGTGTCCAACCACAGCAGTTCCTGCCAGTAAACAGCTTAAACTCTCGGTCTTGGACGGGAACCGATCTTTCGACCTCGTGAATGCGAAGCCAGCGCATAGTACTTACGTTTGAATTCTTTTGCTGCGGTTCTGTTTTGATAGTCTATTTTCTTTGTATATAAAGATTTATTTGAATTATAATATACTTGTGTCTCAGAGTTCTCCATAATGTTATAATTTTGTTCTTGTGTCACTGAGTTCTCCATAATGTTCTTATTTTGTACATTCATAAAAGTAAAACACAAGTATATAAGAAAAAATAATAAGACCGACAACGCTACATATGCCGATAACAAGTAACGCATTGTAAACAAGACTCAAACTTGTCTAAAATTTTATGATTTCTTAATTTTCACGTAAGAATTACGACTGATAAGCGTGGAATCTGTTATCTGCACTGAACTGTTAATACAAACAAAATATTTCTGTCTTAAAGATTGAACTGCAACGAATTTCGACTTTGTATTATAACTGAAAAAAAAAATTCTTCAATCGTGGTAATTCCAGTTTATATAAACGTGTAATGATTTGACAATATCAGCAGGTTATAAATACAAAACTAATAAGGTCTATACACGTAACTATAACCAATTTCGTCTCTCGTCCAACGTCCTGAACACACCTGTGCTAAAAAATGAAATATTTAGGGAAATTCGTGTAAGATAGATTCAAGACGACAAACTAAATTATGATTCAACCTTTCGATGGTACCACACAGCCTTTTTGCAACTTTCATATTGCAAAATAGTTATTTATTACTTTTATACCAATGAGGACCGCGGTATCTAGTGGCAGAAAGCACGAGTTTGGAAGCGACAAACTAGGGTTCAATCCCACAATGCTAGGCTAGGAAGGGCATCCAGGCTTAATCGCTTAGCTCCAACTAATTTTGATTGGTGGTTCAGTGGTACAGTGCTGGTCAGGAACTGATGAGTATGACATCGCGGGCTCGCTTCCCCGCGGGACGTTTGAATGATATCCATCTTTAATTCCTTAAAAACTAACTGTGGCATCTGAAGAAGAAAAATGCATAGAAAACAGTTATTATTTTAGTATTTAAAAAGTAAATAAAAAATTGTTATTAGGTCAAATTTGACTATTTCTCGCACTAACATTAAATGAACCACTGAGTCTGGAGTCTGTATCTATATATGCAACTTAAATTTGTATTACAGACAGTTTTTGAAAAAAGAAAAAAAAGGAACAAAATGCTACATTTACGAAGCTTTATAATTAGAGGACAGCGTTACTTACATATTTATTAAGAACTTTCATACCATCTGTACTGACAAGCTGTGGCACATTGGTTTTACTTGCAAATTTCATGTAATTTTATGGAGGTTAATTTACATATCATACTTACGATGAAGTATCAGTTGTGTGTGTATATATATATATATATATATATATATATATATATATATATATATATATATATATATATATATATATATATATATATATATATATATATATATATATATATATATATATATATATATGTGTGTGTGTGTGTGTGTGTGTGTGTGTGTGTGTGTGTGTGTGTGTGTGTGTGATTACCTAATTGTGTTTACGGGAAAGAGCCCAAAGTTCGTATCTTCCCGTCTCCTGATCGGTTCCATTTTAGACTTAGTGATACTTATACCTGTCCTTAAAACTATGGACTGAGATAGCATTAACTACCTCCTCTCTTAGCCAATTCCAGTTATCAACTACTCTTACACTGAAAAAGTATTTCCCTACATCCTGCAAAGAAGTTTTCTTACCAAGCTTTAAACTATGACCTCTAGTTCTAGAGCCAGCCATATCAAAATATCGATCCCTATCCACTCTATCATAACCATGAAGGAATTTAAAGACTGTCACCATATCCCCCCTAAATCTTCTAGCTTCGAGTGATGGTAAGTCTAATTCCCTCAGCCTCTCATCATAACTGAGATTGCGTATTTCTGGCACCAGTTTCGTGGCATGTCTTTGAACTTTTTCAAGCTTAGCTATGTGCTTTTTCAAGCGTGGATTCCAAAAGGGGGCTGCATATTCGAGTTTTGGCCTCACATAGGTTACATAAATATTTCTGAACATTTCCTTGTCCATGTGCCTGAAGACTACCCTTACATTTGATAAGAATGCATATGCTGCCCTTACTATGCCATTTATATGTATTTCTGGAGACAAATCTGCCAGTATGTTTACTCCTAGATCTCTCATTTTCTGTCTCTTGAAGTTGTACTCCAGCCACCGAGTAGTCAAGCTTGGGCCTTCTTGCACTTGTACCCATTCTCATTACCTTACAATTTGAAGTATTGAATTTCATTAGCCACTTTTCTGACCACTCATGCAGATTATTTAGATCCTCTTGAAGTTCTCTACCATTGTTCTCGTTTTTTACTTTCTTCACAATCTTTGCATCATCTGCAAACATATTCATGAATGAATTTACAGACTCTGGTAGGTCATTTACATATACAAGGAACAAAAGTGGCCCTAAAACTGAATCCTGTGGAACTCCACTACTAACTCTTCTCCATTCAGACACTGAGTGTCTTACTCTAACCCTCTGTTCCCTTCCTTCTAAGTAAGTTTTTATCCATTCCAAGACATTTCCACCTATTCTAGCCATTGCTTGCAGCTTCCTAATAAGTCTCCCTTGTAGAACAGTGTCAAACGCTTTCTGGAAATCTAGGAATATGCAATCTGCCCAGCCCTCTCTTTCCTGTAAGATTCAGCTTACCTCATCATAAAATTCTGTCTCCTAGTCGGTTTCGTTTTTTAGTTACTAGCATTTATATATTAGAATTATAAAGCAATTTTGAAATTATAGGCAGTGAAGATTTTTTTTCTCTAAAACTGCAAACTGTGAACTCTGGTTATCATTATTCATCCTGAAGGATCGCTTTGTATCATTCCTGTTCAAGCCATGGAGGAATTTAAAACTGTTACAATGTTCTACCTTTTTCGTCTGGCTTCTGCTGATGGTAGATCTAAATCCTTCGGCTCTTCCTCATAACGGAAATTTCTTATATGTCACCTGCGTTGTAGCATATCTTTAAACTTTCTCTCGCTTGTAATATGTTTCTATGAAGTGCTGGATGAAAAAAAAAAGTATTGAATATCCAGCTTAGGCCTCTAGTAAGTCTTGCAAATGCTCTTGAATATTCATCTTTCACTGGTGTAATGGTCACCTTTATGTTTGCAAGGGAAACCTATGCAATGTATATGCAATTGCGGAGATAACTCTGCTCACTGCAATGACCCCTAAATCATTGTCACTCTCCTCTATGCTTATAACTACATCTTATCTGACCATTACTGTAAGTTTTGAAGGCGTTTCTGAAGTTTACTAGTTTTGATATATTACTGTCTTTGAAATTTTCTCAGCAACTGAAGTCATAAAAAATCAACCTCTGGCAGATCATTTACACATGTGATAAATAGAAATGGCCTTAAAACTGATCCCTTTGGAACTCCACTGCTACAGTTCCTCCAGTTTAACATGTATATATTCTCACCCCCTGCTCTCCCCAATCAACCTCTGGCAAATCATTTACACATGTGATGAATAGAAATGACCTTAAAACTGCTCCCTTTGGAATCCCACTGCTATAGTTCCTCCAGTTTAACAGGTCTATATTCTCACCCCCTACTCTCCCCCATCAAAGAAGGTTTTCATCCAGTCTAAGACATTTTCACCTTTTCTTGCCATTATTTTGTATCCATATCCTTCTGAAAATTCAAAAGTATGCAATTAGCCCAGTTTTCCCGTGTAAGTTTGGGCTTCCCTCACTACTGAGCTACAAGGAAGTTTGATATCGCAGACTTGTCTTTGCTGAAGCCATGTTGTCTTACTGAAAAAATTAAAACACTCCTGGTGAAGAGACGTGTGTCTTCTCAGTGGTTTCTCCTTCAACTTTACAAACTATGCTAGTCACTGAGGCCCTATTTCTTGGACAGTGTATACCTAGAATACCATATTGTTAGTTAGCTAGACACACACAATTGGATTTCATAAACGCATCTGATGTGATTCTATGTATGGCTAGGATACCACATGGGATCCTAGCCATACACAGAACCGCGTCAGATGCATTTATGAAATCCATTTGTGTGTGTCTAGCTAACTAACAATATGGTATCCTAGGTTTACATTGTATACGAAATCGGGCCTCAGTGAAACTGGCCTGTAGTTGAGAACAGTGTATCTCCTTCCTTTTGAGAATAATTGTATTTTTTTTTTATTGTAATCGATGGGAGTATAACATGATCCTATTGGTTTATGAGTATTTAATTCCAGTAATGCTCTCTGTACTTCAGTAGCAGAAAAAGTTCCATATTCCTTCCCCCCCTGCACTGGGGGAGGAAAGCGAATACTAAGCTGTAAATACTGGTGTTGTGATTCTATTCGAATGGAATTGGACAGACAGGTTGGAACTCGGGAATTAAGGCTCGATGCCCTTCCTAACACCCCGTGGTGGGCTCGAGCACAATTTTGTCAATTCTGAGTCGAGTGTTCTAACTACTGCGCTACCAATGCCCCTTAAGGGCGCTTTACATGGTCAAACGGTTCGTCGAACGTGGTTCGACAGACAAGTGTTTGAAGTGATGTTCGAACTTGTGAATGGGGTGTTTGGTTGTCGAACACGTTTGTCGAACGTGTTCGACTACCAAATACCCCGTTCACACGTTCGAACATCACTTCAAACACTTGTCTGTCGAACCGCGTTCGACAAACCGTTTGACCGTGTAAACTCCCCTTTATACTGATTAATATACGTGCTTCCATCCTGCTTTCATCCGACTTCTGCTTAAAAGATATTAAGTACAAATTGCATCAGAGAATAGAACACTCAGGATTGCATAATTTTTTTCAGCTGTCATAATGAAAATTTGGTGTTTGGACAATCAAAATCATAGAGTTCATTTCTAGGTTTATTATTGATTGGCTATCGTTATTTTGACTTTAGCACTGCATTCCAACCATTGCTTCTTCTTCTTCTTCTTCTTCTTCTTCTTCTTCTTCTTCTTCTTCTTCTTCTTCTCTTCTTCTTCTTCTTCTTCTTCTTCTTCTTCTTCTTCTTCTTCTTTTCGTGTTTGTTATTGTCGAATGTCAACATTAACCTTGTAAACAACGAAGGAATCTATAACTTAGAGATAAATATAGAGTTAATTAGGAATCCTGTGGTATGGATTTATATATTTTATTTCTCTATTATTATCATTGTTACTGTTATTAATATTACTGTTATTTGCTATTATTATAAACTAAATATTCGCCCTATTTAACGGCTGCAGTATTAGTAATGAAGAATAATCATGAAATATACTTTACATAATACAAACATCGAAAATGACTCCATTGTCTGTAATTTTTTTATATACACGTCATTTCGCGACAACCTTCGCCTGTTCGTACAATCTTTGTTTGATGAATTGATAAAACTCGTAGTCTAACTTCAAGTGATTTCGTATTATGCCTTTGGCAGTTTCGGACACATCATGTTTATTTTTACCTTGATTCCGCATTACTGTACCTGGGGGAAATAACGCAATTTAGCATTTTGAATATATGCTCATAAACCATGGTTAAATATACAGTACTGTAATCGTGTTCGGGTTTTACGTCACAGACTCCCCTTTCTACCAAGGACTAGGACGGTTGCCTTCCTGCGAAGGACTTGTTTTGGCAGATGTAATCGTTAGCTTGAGTGCATGCCCTTGCTAACCTTAGACCGTGACGGGGCGCGAACCCTCGACCTGACGCCTCGAAGTCGCGGACGCTACCGCTTGAGCCACGGTGACTACAAATATACAGTACTGTAATATATTTACATTAATTTATCACTTTTTCCAGTTGTCTTGCCAAATATCTGGTCTTATTTGTATTTGTATTATATATATATATATATATATATATATATATATATATATATATATATATATATATATATATATATATATATATATATATATATATATATATATATTTTTTTTATAATTTAAATAGATATTGAAATAAGTATTGTGCTATATAAGTATTATGCCTTGACTCAGCGACTCCCCTTATTTGGGGGAATATGGCTTATGTATATAGATAAGTACATAAGTATGCAGCATTACCTTGTCCATAAACAGTAGATGTAATACCTCGAAAATACCTGGGTATATAGAGTTCAAGGACTTTGAATGTCAAAGGCAAGTTTTCTAATATACCCACCACAGCAAACGATTCCTCCACGTTTTTCTTCGCTTGG
Source organism: Halocaridina rubra (assembly GCA_037179515.1). Lineage (NCBI taxonomy): Eukaryota > Metazoa > Arthropoda > Malacostraca > Decapoda > Atyidae > Halocaridina > Halocaridina rubra. Next base: position 153,836 of record JAXCGZ010020773.1, read on the forward strand.
ATCAAGGCTTTCTTATCACCTAAGATTCTGTGAGGAATAAAGGTAAAAAGATTCAGAATTTTTTTTTCTTATAGGTGTTTAGGTACTAGTATTTGTTTTTGTGTAATGAACGTTTGTGTAATGAACGTTTGTGTAATGAACGTTTATGTAATGAACGTTTATGTAATGAACGTTTATGTAATGAACGTTTGTGTAATGAACGTTTGTGTAATGAATGTTTATGTAATGAACGTTTAGTCACCCACTGTTTGTGAGATTAAGGCCCGATTTCTTAAAGAGTGTAAACGTTGGATACCATATTGTTAGTTAGCTAGACACACACAAATGGATTTCATAAACGCATCTGACGCGGTTCTCTGTATGGCTAGAATCCCGTACGGGATCCTGGGTCCGATTTCTTAAACAGTGTAAACCTAGGATACCATATTGTTGGTTAGCTAGACACACACAAATGGATTTCATAAACGCATCTGACGCGGTTCTGTGTTTAGCTAGGATGTGGCAGAGATGAGGAAGTTGAGATGGACGTGTGGAGTGACAAGAAGCGATAAGATCAGAAACGAGGTAATTAGAGGTACCTCAAAAGTTAGAGAAATATCAGATAAGATACAAGTAAGTAGACTAAGATGGTATGGTCATGTCGTTAGGAGGGATGAACAGTATGTTGGGAGGAGAGTGATGGAAATGGATATACAGGGTAGGAGAAGGAGGGGGAGACCAAAGCGTAGGTGGATTGCATCAATGAGGACCTGAGTTCTAAAAGTTTGTTGGGTGATGAGGTATGGGACAGGAACATGTGGAAAACACTGGCCAGAAACATCGACCCCACATAAAAGTGGGAAATATGTAGACGAAGAAGAAGAAGAAATCGGGCCTAAGTACAGTAGATATATATCATCTCCGATTCTGAGATCAAATATAGGCAGATTCAACAAACATATTGAAAAGTTACTCTTTAACTAATGAACGTTTCAGTACAAATTCACACACGTGTTAAGTCAGTATTTCTTCCACTATTATTAGATAATGGAAAACAATATTCAGAAAACACACAAACACCACTCAAACACAGAAGTCACATGAAAGACAATATTACTTGCAAAATGATTCTTGTCCGCACATGTAAGTCAATTGCATTTCTGTCTCCAGGCCGGACGGTAAATAACACTGTGGTTTGCGCTCTTTTACACATGACTCCAGATTCATATTGAACCAATTTTCAGGAGGCCTTTTCCGAATTTTGAGATTCCTGTTGAATTAAAAGTGTTCTTTGATTATCAGACCTGATGATGGCTGTTTTATTTTATTATTTTTTGGCCCGTTCTGGTGTCACAATTATATAAAAAAACCCTGTAGATTTAAAATTGCCAAGCCTATATACATATACTGTATACTTTGGTTGTTCTTGCCAAGCTTATAATGACATATATCTTTTGGTTGTTGTTGGCTAGTCTTCTTTTTGTTATTCGTAGGAAGTAAAATACAGAGGGAGGGGTTCCCAGTGCCCCCTCTCCGCCCCATTTAGTCGACTTTTACGACATGCAGATGAACACGGAGGAAGTATTCTTAACCCTCCTCCCTCCTTCAGGAGAGGAGTGGTTGAGGTGTGTGTGTGGATCTTGGTGGATGCGCATTTCTTGGCTCGGCCACCCCCCTTACAAGGGGGAATGAGGCATGTGTACATGTATAATATGTCCTTTGGTTGTTATACATACATATATATATATATATATATATATATATATATATATATATATATATATATATATATATATATATATTATATATACATATATATATATTATATATATATATATATATATATATATATATATATATATATATATATATATATATATATATATATATATATATATATATATACATATATACATATATATATACTTATATATAACCAAGCAAGCACATTACATATGTGAAAACATGAATCATTTTTTATCCCGACCGGGAATCGAACCTAGGACTTATAATTACTAAGTCAAGGCGCTACTAACTACACACCACAGAAGGTATAAAAGGAATCCAACCTTATAGCTTATATCTACTATACTTAGGGATGAACGCATTCTATCTGAATGCCACTATGTTCATATTACAGATTCCCCAACCTCACTCGTGGCTTCATTTTAGCATTTACTTCAATTCCCAATCTCATTCGGGTCATACAATAACCAAGCAAGCACATTACATATGTGAAAACATGAATCATTTTTTACCCCGACCGGGAATCGAACCTAGGACTTATAATTACTAAATGCTAAAATGAAGCCACGAGTGAGGTTGGGGAATCTGTAATATGAACATAGTGGCATTCAGATAGAATGCGTTCATCCCTAAGTATAGCAGATATAAGCTATAAGGTTGGATTCCTTTTATACCCTCTGTGGTGTGTAGTTGGTAGCGCCTTGACTTAGTAATTATAAGTCCTAGGTTCGATTCCCGGTCTGGGTAAAAAATGATTCATATATATATATATATATATATATATATATATATATATATATATATATATATGGTTCCGGTTTTACGTCACGGACTCCCTTTTCAACCAAGGGCTAGGACGGTTGCCTTCTTGCGAAGGACTTGTTTTGGCAGATGTAATCCTTACCCTGAGTGCATGCCATTGCGAACCTCAGACCGTGACGGGGCGCGAACCCTCGACCTGACGCCTCAGAGTCGCGGACGCTACCGGTTGAACCACGGCGACTACATATATATATATATATATATATATATATATATATATATATATATATATATATATATATATATATATATATATATATATATATATATATATATATATATATATATATATATATATATAAAGTTTAGGTGTTACACATTTTGTGGCTAAGTATGACCTGTATGATTTTTTGTTTAATTAAGCGTCATCTGATTGTTCTAAAATGAAACCTAGTTAGCAAAAACAACGTAGGTATGTGTAAGCCAGGGATTTCATCACTGTTTAGCTTAATTTTTAAAGAAAAATGCTCTTTTTCATAAAGGTATTAACAACATGACCCTCTCTCTCTCTCTCTCTCTCTCTCTCTCTCTCTCTCTCTCTCTCTCTCTCTCTCTCTCTCTCTCTCTCTCTCTCTCTCTCTCTCTTACTCAATGGTTTCCCATCGTTCTCTCTCTCTGTTGAAGTAGAAACTGCTGATAAATCTCTCAGTCGGGTCTCTTATAATGTTAATCCACGTCACTTCCTTCTTCGCTAAGCTGCAGAAAATAAAACTTCACCAATAACAGGGATTTATATGCAGGGAAAAAATTTGAAGGTATATCCATATTAATTTTGTAATATAAGTGACAAGGGACATATGCTTGGTCAAGCATACTTCGTGGCATTGAAATAGTACAAGTGACGATCGTATAAGAGAGGTTGTCCGGCCGTTGTCTCTCTTAACACATCCTGGATGTTGAGTTGCGCTTCCTTGGAAATGCTCCTTTGGTTGTAGAGGTGAGAATGGTAATGAAGGAAGTGGTTCTTCTTTGCAAGTCTGATAGGAGAATGAACACTTAATATAATAAAGTATTAAAGAGAAATAAGAATGATAGGGTTATAATTTCTTCTCAGTTACTTTAGGGACCTGTGTGTGTAATTACCTAATTGTGTGTGTGTGTGTGTGTTTGTGTATTTTGAGACTATGATTTTTTGTATTGGTGAATGTTTACTTTCACACCCGAACGAGTCAAATGAAAATACACACACACACACACACACGGCTCTGAACTATAGACCAGTTTCCTTGACCAGCATAGTTTGCAAAGTTATGGAGAAACTACTAAGGAAACATATCTCTCTTCACTTGGAATCCTTCAACTTTTTGTCAGTGAGGCAACATGGCTTCAGAGAAGGAAGATCAACAGTAACAAACTTATTAGAATTTTATGATGAGGTAAGCCAAATCTTACAGGAAAGAGAGGGCTGGGCAGATTGCATATTCCTAGACTTCCAGAAAGCGTTTGACACTGTTCCACATGGGAGACTTATTAGGAAGCTGCAATCAATGGCTAGAATAGGTGGAAATGTCTTGGAATGGATAAAAACTTACTTAGAAGGAAGGGAACAGAGGGTTAGAGTAAGACACTCAGTGTCTGAATGGAGAAGAGTTAGTAGTGGAGTTCCACAGGGTTCAGTTTTAGGGCCACTTTTGTTCCTTGTATATGTAAATGACCTACCAGAGTCTGTAAATTCATTCATGAATATGTTTGCAGATGATGCAAAGATTGTGAAGAAAGTAAAAAACGAGAACAATGGTAGAGAACTTCAGGAGGATCTAAATAATCTGCATGAGTGGTCAGAAAAGTGGCTAATGAAATTCAATACCTCAAAATGTAAGGTAATGAGAATGGGTACAAGTGCAAGAAGGCCCAAGCTTGACTACTCTGTGGCTGGAGTACAACTTCAAGAGACAGAAAATGAGAGAGATCTAGGAGTAAACATACTGGCAGATTTGTCTCCAGAAATACATATAAATGGCGTAGTAAGGGGAGCATATGCATTCTTATCAAATGTAAGGGTAGTCTTCAGGCACATGGACAAGGAAATGTTCAGAAATATTTATGTAACCTATGTGAGGCCAAAACTCGAATATGCAGCCCCCTTTTGGAATCCGCACTTGAAAAAGCACATAGCTAAGCTTGAAAAAGTTCAAAGACATGCCACGAAACTGGTGCGAGAAATACGCAATCTCGGTTATGATGAGAGGCTGAGGGAATTAGACTTGCCATCACTCGAAGCTAGAAGAGTAAGGGGGGATATGGTGACAGTCTTTAAATTCCTTCATGGTTATGATAGAGTGGATAGGGATCGATATTTCGATATGGCTGGCTCTAGAACTAGAGGTCATAGTTTGAAGCTTCGTAAGAAAACTTGTTTGCAGGATGTAAGGAAATACTTTTTCAGTGTAAGAGTAGTTGATAATTGGAATTGGCTAAGCGAGGAGGTAGCTAATGCTATCTCAATCCATAGTTTTAAGGACAGGTACGATAAGTTTCACTAAGTCTAAAAATGGAACCGATCAGGAGACGGGAAGATACGAGCTTTGGGCTCTTTCCCGTAAACACAATTAGGTAATTACAATTAGGTAATTACACACACACAGAAAAATATTAAATAAGACAGTTATGAAAAAGGTTTCACTTATTAATATATTTCTCAGCAGGGGATGAACTAATCTAGTCTAATCCAACTTAATAATACAATCAATTATATGATTTTTTTTTCTTAACTGAAGGTTTGAAAGCAAACATTATTTTTTTTTTAGAAATATAGTTACATAAAATGTACTTAGCATTACTGATAAAATGCAAATAGATACAAAATTTGAACATATTTTATTAAATAGTGAGGAAGCCCATCAATGATGCAATATATAAATAGTATCGTTGTATTCTGGGTCCTAACTGGACCTTATCTCAGATGCCTGAGAAGGGTCCAGTTTGGACCCGAATGAAAACTATTTTTTTGTGTGTCTCTAATTTGTTCCGGTTTTATGTCACGGACTCCCTTTTCTACCAAGGGCTAGGACGGTTGCCTTCTTGCATAGAACTTATTTTGGCAGATGTAATCGTTACCCTGAGTGCATGCCCTTGACCTCAGACCATGACGGGGCGCGAACCCTCGACCTGACGCCTCAGAGTCGCGGACGCTACCGCTTGAGCCACGGTGACTACACTTTTATGTGTTTCCATTAGTCCCCAGTAATGGGGGGGGGGGGTTAAACACAGAATGTGACTGTTGATCTGAGATTGAATGACCTTCCTAGCGCCACTCTGTGGGTTTGATCGTGGGTCTGTCAACTCTCTAGTAGAGTATTTTGGCCACGTGGCTACGGTGACCTCCTTCTCAAGTGATTCTTTCAGGTACTTGAGAAAGGATCCAATTATGACCCTGAACATAGCAATGTATTTTATATATTTGAAACTCCTGAAGAATTGGGACCTGCCTTTTATCAACATTGAAGAAAGGTTAAGTTAGGTTAGGTTTAGCTAAGTTAAAATTTGAGCTTGAACCCTAAGGTCAAATTCTAACCTAACCTAACCTAACCTAACCTCACCTTCCTTCACTGTTGACAAAAAACAGATCCCAGTTCTTAAGGACCTTCAAATATTGTCCCACATACAGTTCCGGTTTTACGTCGCGGACTCCCTTTCCTACCAAAGGCTAGGACGGTTGCCTTCTTGCGAAGGACTTGTTTTGGCAGATGTAATCGTTAGCCTGAGTGCATGCCCTTGCTAACCTCAGCCCGTGACAGGGCGCGAAACCTCGACCTGACGCCTCAGAGTCGCGGACGCTACCGCTTGAGCCACGGTGACTACTGTCCCACATACAGTGTCATCAAGAAATGAGATACTACTTACATCCTTATTATTTCTTCAAAAGTTGTAGAACCACACTTGGGCACTCTGTTGTAAAAAACAATGTTGGTATCTTGGGAAGTGAAATTCATATCATTGAAAGAATCGCCTCCATCTGGTAAAGCCCAATAATTAAATTAGAAAAGAACAGGAGACATGTGATACCTTGTTATAAACAAATAAGACAAGCAAGAACATTTTTCTTTTACATTTAACACTATTTTAACATCACAAGGAAGAAAGAAAATATTTATTTAGGCGTTGATACTTACTGAGTCTTCTTATTTCTTGTAAACCCAGATTCTCCTCCCCTTCATTGAAACCATTGCTCACATTATATTGGACTGCACTCTCGAATGCCTTTCTTATGTGGTAATCTTGAGATCTTATAAAATGCCTCATTCTTTGATTGAGATTGACTGGAACATTACTAAAAACTATGTACAATGCGATGGATAATGATATCAACACAACAGCCAACTTCTTTATCCAGATTCTCACGTTGACGTTTTGCATGGCAAATAAAATTGTCATTTTTTGCTTTATATATTCGATTATCAGATTTTTTTAATGAGTGTGACACCAGGACGGGAGAAAAAAAAGCCCTCATCGGGCTTGGGAACGAAAACACATAAATCAAAGAGATACAGAGATGGGGAGTGTTGTGACTTGTCAGATGCGAAGGTATAATAAGGGATGTGTAACAAATATCCAAGAATATTCGGTTTTGGTGTAGGCATATAAAAGGATCTGTCTCTAAAGTTATATGAAGACTGAATAGTGACCAAATAAATATTACATGGGGCACTTGAATTTTGTTAGAAGTTAGAAATGATCAAAGAAGCCATACTTGATGTAACGATGATCTTTTTTTCGCTCTTAAAATAATTATTGCGGTAAATAATGGTGAGACTGATAGCAGTATGTAGTATTGTTAATTGTAGGGAAAAAAGTTATATTTGGAATGATCTCAGGCGGAAATACCTTTTGGTCAATAAACCTCGTGTAAAGCCTTGGATGAAAACGGATTAGCTTTGACCCTATTGCAGGAGGTGCATGCTGTACTCTTTCCAATCTGAATAATTTAGGGTCATTTATTTATTTATCATTAATCTCGCCAGTCACAGGTGTGCTGAAAAAAACTTCACCTGGGTATTTAATTAGAGGATCCGTTGACGACTGATTTACATTCGCAGATGAGGCGACGAAATATGCGTAATTAAATATATAAATTAACAGATATTTCGATCACTTATTTATTATGGGATATATGCGATTTTACGTCACGAACTCCCTAGAATACTGCCTTGTTTCGATGGACTTTGGTTTTTAGCAAGTGCGGCTGTTACCCCGAGTGAATGCCCTTTCTAACATCAGACCGTGGTGATGTTAAGGGATAATTCGGCGAATTATCCCTTAAGTTTGCGTAGCCCGAGTTCGCGTTCACTTCACTTGAGTCATGTCTTAGTCTTAGGAGGGGCAGTAGTGGCATCTGTAAGGCGCCTAGCACCTACAAGTGCCACAAATGGCTGGCCATTTGCGGTGCCAGCTGTTCAAAAGCCTAGTCAATTAAGATAGGCAAGCATAGGCCATTCCTGACCCTCTAAAAAAAAAAAAACAGACTAGGCGAGTACTGTTCGTTGCCTCTGCCATTCTTAATGACAATTTCGTCCCTTTATATATATATATATATATATATATATATATATATATATATATATATATATATATATATATATATATATATATATATATAATAAAAACGTATTTTCCTCATGCTGGCTCGAGATTTATGCGCTCAGAATTGTTTTTTTGCTCCATGTTTCCCTCTGTGGAAAGTATAGGAAAGAAAACTCGCACTCCTCTATCAAATTTATTATTACCGTACTGGTTCTAGCTCTCATTGCCTTACTTTTGCGTAAATTGTTAGGTTAGATTAGGTTAGGTTAGGTTAGGTCAGATTAGGTGACTTGTCTTGTATATATGAAAAACCCTAGAGTACCCTGGGGTTACTCTTCTATACAAGATCCACTCTCAATGCAAGTTTATTTTATGCCAACAGTGTTTCCAAACTGAGAGATAAATTATGTTTCTGAACAGAAATATTAAAGAATATAATTCCCTTAAGCCATTTAATGACATCTTTTTTTTTTACTTTCCCCCTCGTATTCTGGCAATAAATAGATACATTATCATTACTGAATAATCTTTCCATTGACTTGTTTTTCATCCTAATATTTTACTTAGTATTTACAAAAATAGGTTAGCTTTTGACTGTCAATGAGATCCATTCTTATTTACCAGGAAGCATATCTCCATTCTTATATTCAGAAGTACGTTTTTTATTTTTTATTTAGTTATATCTATATAATTAAACAATGGGATAAAAGAGTCAGTGGTGGTATTGCTCTAAATGGTTATATTTGCGGGACAACGCAGGTAGCATGGTTTGGGGACGAGGTGGAAGAGGCGAGACTGAGATAGTTTGGGCATGTAATGAGGAGGGATGAGAGGTATGTTTGAAGAAGGACACTGAGGGTGGAGCTACCAAACAAAAAGGAGAGAGGTAGGCCAAAGAGGAGGTTTATGGATGTGGTGAGGAAGGCCATTGGGGTGTGTGGTTTGACAGAATAGGACGCACTGGATAGGATGATATGGAGACAACTGATCTCATGTGGCGACTCCTGAAGGGAGAAACCGGAAGTTTTAATTATGTGTATTATGATCGGAGCCATGGTGTTGTTGGTGTTTGTGATCAATGTCAAAATAATATTACAAATGCAAGCAGTGATATATTTAACAAAAGTTTTTCTTGTCAAATACTTCAAACCAGTAGAGTCTTTGCTTGATCATAAAGTCTCTTCTTGATGAAGTCATAGAATTCCAAGTCCAAAGAGAGTTGTTTCTTGAGTGTCCTCTTGATCGCCTCGGATACATTTGGTTTGTTTTTGCCTTTGTTTAACACGACTTTTCCTGAGTGAAAGAATGCAGCCTGTATTTATAATTATTCTAGAGAAAATGTGGTTCATGATCCTTGAATATGTCTATCTCGATCTATGTCTACCAATCTATCTATATCTCTCTCAATATATATATATATATATATATATATATATATATATATATATATATATATATATATATATATATATATATATATATAAGATATATATATGCATATTAATTCAATTATACAGATATCTGTCAGTCAAATATGTATTTAAAATTTATTTTGTAAAACTAGATGCATTTGACTTTCATCCAGTATCAATGCGTAACGATAAGGAAGTCATTTTCAACTGCTCAACCGTACAAAGTCTTAAATAACAGTTTCAAAATCTATTAGTAAAGTTAGTTAACTCATTGATTAAACCCAAAATGTTAGCAGTTAATCATAGATTAATCATAAATGAATGTGCCAGGTTACCTTGGACAAATGCGAGAGATGTCAGGCCACTAAAGAACCTAGGAAGAAAATGTTCCAGCACTTTGTATGTCATTGGCATGTTTTCTAGGACGCCCACAACAGAATACGACCTTTCAACGTTCATTATGGCTCTCATTAATGCCTTTCGGTCATCTATGGCTCTGAGAAAAGAATAATGTGTGGCACAAAATAGTCAGTAACTTATATATATATATTTTGAAAGGAAATTCATCAGTGCAGTTTCTATATTTTGGGGCCAAAATGGACCGGTGCTTGAGAAGCTTGAGAAAGGGTCCAGTTAGGACCTGAAATATAAGTTATAACCATTATTTCATGCTCTATTATATCTCAGTGATGGGTTCCTTACCAGTTAAGATTGTATATTAACATTTGGGTCTAATTATAAGCACTGTACTACAAACTTGCCTTATTTTTATAGGTTAAAGTATTATTATCAGTGTAAGCTATTCGCGTATTAACGTATATGTTTTTGAACAGTGTTTCTTTGCAATATCTATTTTCCTTATCCTGGAGTGGAGGACAATCACATTTTACCCCTGCGTGTCCTGAAAGTTGAAAATTGGTGCAGAGCGAATGTTCCAGATATCTCCCCTTCCCATTCTCCTTCAGATATTGCCTTGAGTCTGCCATCTCCCTTACTAGTGGGAATTAAGGCCCTTGTATATAGATAAGACAAATAGATATATAATATTACCGGCAAAATGCATAATGTCCGCACATAAATGTCAGCTGCATCCCATGTTTTCGTCCTGGTAAAAATCTGCAGTCTGGGTGACGGGCTGGTGTGCACGTCTCCAGTTTCATATCAAACCAGGAATTTGGAGGTTTTTCCCGGTTTTTCAGAATTCTGAAGAAGTGGGGTGGAGAAGAAAACATCAATTACTTATTTAAATCTCTTATAATGGCGTTGAAAATTGCAATAATATGAAAAAAGAGTAACCTCAGTTGTGGTCTTGACAGAGCAAACTAAGGATAGCGGGAAGATATATATATATTTTTTTCAACTATCCTAATGAAATCGTTGTCGAAATAAGGATTGTAATTACATATCATGACTAATCAATAGTTGGCTTCTAAGTCATGCGTTTTAGGGTCGAATAATTTCTTTATATATTTATATATATGCTCTCTGAGAGGGATAAACCATTATGCTCGCTGCTCACCAATCTACTGCATGCATAGTCTACTTACTCAATCGTGTTCCATCTCTCTCTGTCTCGGTTGAAGTAGAAACCGCTAATGAAGCGCTCCACCGGGTCCCTGATGACATTAATGAACGATAACCTCCAACCCTTTGCTCTAGAAGCCATGAAAAAAATAGACATGGCTAGATGATGGCTGAAGGGATCCATGCATATAATCCATCTAGTTTATAACAACCACTATTCCATTCACGCCGCTTGGGCATGAGTGCAGCTAGATAAATAAATGAACACACATACACACACACACACACAAACACGCACACACAGAATTGAACAAGGAGTTTCAGTCAGTATTTACAGTAGAAAATACCCCACCCCCTCAGATTGCAGAGATAAAAGCTCAAGGGCCGGTATTAGAGAACATCAACCTTACAGCCACGGAGGTATGCAAAGCGCTGATGGAGTTAGATGTTCATAAAGCCACAGGTCCTGATGACAAATCCCGTCATGTACTTCAAAAATGCGCAAACTCAATATCAGTGGCACTAAGTATCATATTTAAAAAGTCACTGGAGTCAGGGGAGATTCCAAGATGCTGGAAACAAGAAAACATGATACCTATCTTCAAAAGCGGAAGAGGGATACGGCTCTGAACAATAGACAAGTTTCCTTGACCAGCATAGTTTGGAAAGTTATGGAGAAACTACTAAGGAAACATATCTCTCTTCACTTGGAATCCTTCAACTTTTTGTCAGTGAGGCAACATGGCTTCAGAGAAGGTAGATCAATAGTAACAAACTTATTAGAATTTTATGATGAGGTAAGCTGAATCTTACAGGAAAGAGAGGGCTGGGCAGATTGCATATTCCTAGACTTCCAGAAAGCGTTTGACACTGTTCCTCATGGGAGACTTATTAGGAAGCTGCAATCAATGGCTAGAATAGGTGGAAATGTCTTGGAATGGATAAAACTTACTTAGAAGGAAGGGAACAGAGGGTTAGAGTAAGACATTCAGTGTCTGAATGGAGAAGAGTTAGTAGTGGAGTTCCACAGGGTTCAGTTTTAGGGCCACTTTTGTTCCTTGTATATGTAAATGACCTACCAGAGTCTGTAAATTCATTCATGAATATGTTTGCAGATGATGCAAAGATTGTGAAGAAAGTAAAAAACGAGAACAATGGTAGAGAACTTCAGGAGGATCTAAATAGTCTGCATGAGTGGTCAGAAAAGTGGCTAATGAAATTCAATACTTCAAAATGTAAGGTAATGAGAATGGGTACAAGTGCAAGAAGGCCCAAGCTTGACTACTCGGTGGCTGGAGTACAACTTCAAGAGACAGAAAATGAGAGAGATCTAGGAGTAAACATACTGGCAGATTTGTCTCCAGAAATACATATAAATGGCATAGTAAGGGCAGCATATGCATTCTTATCAAATGTAAGGGTAGCCTTACATGGACAAGGAAATGTTCAGAAATATTTATGTAACCTATGTGAGGCCAAAACTCGAATATGCAGCCCCCTTTTGGAATCCGCACTTGAAAAAGAACATAGCTTATCTTGAAAAAGTTCAAAGACATGCCACGAAACTGGTGCCAGAAATACGCAATCTCACTTATGATGAGAGGCTGAGGGAATTAGACTTACCATCACTCGAAGCTAGAAGAGTGAGGGGGGGATATGGTGACAGTCTTTAAATTCCTTCATGGTTATGATAGAGTGGATAGGGATCGATATTTTGATATGGCTGGCTCTAGAACTAGAGGTCATAGTTTGAAGCTTCGTAAGAAAACTTGTTTGCAGGATGTAAGGAAATACTTTTTCAGTGTAAGAGTAGTTGATAACTGGAATTGGCTAAGCGAGGAGGTAGTTAATGCTATCTCAATCCATAGTTTTAAGGACAGGTATGATAAGTATCACTAAGTATAAAATGGAAGCGATCAGGAGACGGGAAGATACGAGCTTTGGGCTCTTTCCGGTAAACACAATTAGGTAAATACACACACACACACACACACACACACACACACACACACACAAAAGGTATGCAAAGCGCTGATGGATTTAGATGTTCATAAAGCTACAGGTCCTGATGACATATCCCCTCATGTCTTAAAAAATGCGCAAACACAATATCAGTGGCACTAAGTATCATATTTAAGGAGTCACTGGAGTCGGGGGAGATTCCAAGGTGATGGAAACAAGCAAATGTGATACCTATCTTCAAAAAGGGAAGGAAGGATACGGCTCTGAACTATAGACCAGTTTCCTTGACCATCATAGTTTGCAAAGTTATGGAGAAACTATTAAGGAAACATATCTCTCTTCACTTGGAATCCTTCAACTTTTTGTCAGTGAGGCAACATGGCTTCAGAGAAGGTAGATCAACAGTAACAAACTTATTGGAATTTTATGATGAGGTAAGCCAAATCTTACAGGAAAGAGAGGGCTGGGCAGATTGCATATTCCTAGACTTCCAGAAAGCGTTTGACACTGTTCCACATGGGAGACTTATTAGGAAGCTGCAATCAATGGCTAGAATAGGTGGAAATGTTTTGGAATGGATAAAAACTTACTTAGAAGGAAGGGAACAGAGGGTTAGAGTAAGACACTCAGTGTCTGAATGGAGAAGAGTTAGTAGTGGAGTTCCACAGGGTTCAGTTTTAGGGCCACTTTTGTTCCTTGTATATGTAAATGACCTACCAGAGTCTGTAAATTCATTCATGAATATGTTTGCAGATGATGCAAAGATTGTGAAGAAAGTAAAAAACGAGAACAATGGTAGAGAACTTCAGGAGGATCTAAATAATCTGCATGAGTGGTCAGAAAAGTGGCTAATGAAATTCAATACTTCAAAATGTAAGGTAATGAGAATGGGTACAAGTGCAAGAAGGCCCAAGCTTGACTACTCGGTGGCTGGAGTACAACTTCAAGAGACAGAAAATGAGAGAGATCTAGGAGTAAACATACTGGCAGATTTGTCTCCAGAAATACATATAAATGGCATAGTAAGGGCAGCATATGCATTCTTATCAAATGTAAGGGTAGCCTTCAGGCACATGGACAAGGAAATGTTCAGAAATATTTATGTAACCTATGTGAGGCCAAAACTCGAATATGCAGCCCCCTTTTGGAATCCGCACTTGAAAAAGCACATAGCTAAGCTTGAAAAAGTTCAAAGACATGCCACGAAACTGGTGCCAGAAATACGCAATCTCAGTTATGATGAGAGGCTGAGGGAATTAGACTTACCATCACTCGAAGCTAGAAGAGTGAGGGGGGGATATGGTGACAGTCTTTAAATTCCTTCATGGTTATGATAGAGAGGATAGGGATCGATATTTTGATATGGCTGGCTCTAGAACTAGAGGTCATAGTTTGAAGCTTCGTAAGAAAAGTTCTTTGCAGGATATAAGGAAATACTTTTTCAGTGTAAGAGTAGTTGATAATTGGAATTGGCTAAGCGAGGAGGTAGTTAATGCTATCTCAATCCATAGTTTTAAGGACAGGTATGATAAGTATGACTAAGTCTAAAATGGAAGCGATCAGGAGACGGGAAGATACGACCTTTGGGCTCTTTCCGGTAAACACAATTAGGTAATCACAATTAGGTAATCACACACACACACACACACACACACATATATATATATATATATATATATATATATATATATATATATATATATATATATATATATATATATATATATATATATGTGTGTGTGTGTGTGTGATTACCTAATTGATTACCTAATTGTGTTTACGGGAAAGAGCCCAAAGGTCGTATCTTCCCGTCTCCTGATCGCTTCCATTTTATACTTAGTGATACTTATCATACCTGTCCTTAAAACTATGGATTGAGATAGCATTAACTACCTCCTCGCTTAGCCAATTCCAATTATCAACTACTCTTACACTGAAAAAGTATTTCCTTACATCCTGCAAACAAGTTTTCTTACCAAGCTTCAAACTATGACCTCTAGTTCTAGAGCCAGCCATATCAAAATATCGATCTCTATCCTCTCTATCATAACCATGAAGGAATTTAAAGACTGTCACCATATCCCCCCTCACTCTTCTAGCTTCGAGTGATGGTAAGTCTAATTCCCTCAGCCTCTCATCATAAGTGAGATTGCGTATTTCTCGCACCAGTTTCGTGGCATGTCTTTGAACTTTTTCAAGCTTAGCTATGTGCTTTTTCAAGTGCGGATTCCAAAAGGGGGCTGCATATTCGAGTTTTGGCCTCACATAGGTTACATAAATATTTCTGAGCATTTCCTTGTCCATGTGCCTGAAGGCTATCCTTACATTTGATAAGAATGCATATGCTGCCCTTACTATGCCATTTATATGTATTTCTGGAGACAAATCTGCCAGTATGTTTACTCCTAGATCTCTCTCATTTTCTGACTCTTGAAGTTGTACTCCAGCCACTGAGTAGTCAAGCTTGGGCTTTCTTGCACTTGTACCCATTCTCATTACCTTACATTTTGAAGTATTGAATTTCATTAGCCACTTTTCTGACCACTCATGCAGATTATTTAGATCCTCCTGAAGTTCTCTACCATTGTTCTCGTTTTTTACTTTCTTCACAATCTTTGCATCATCTGCAAACATATTCATGAATGAATTTACAGACTCTGGTAGGTCATTTACATATACAAGGAACAAAAGTGGCCCTAAAACTGAACCCTGTGGAACTCCACTACTAACTCTTCTCCATTCAGACACTGAGTGTCTTACTCTAACCCTCTGTTCCCGTCCTTCTAAGTAAGTTTTTATCCATTCCAAAACATTTCCACCTATTCTAGCCATTGATTGCAGCTTCCTAATAAGTCTCCCATGTGGAACAGTGTCAAACGCTTTCTGGAAGTCTAGGAATATGCAATCTGCCCAGCCCTCTCTTTCCTGTAAGATTTGGCTTACCTCATCATAAAATTCCAATAAGTTTGTTACTGTTGATCTACCTTCTCTGAAGCCATGTTGCCTCACTGACAAAAAGTTGAAGGATTCCAAGTGAAGAGAGATATGTTTCCTTAGTAGTTTCTCCATAACTTTGCAAACTATGCTGGTCAAGGAAACTGGTCTATAGTTCAGAGCCGTATCCCTCCTTCCCTTTTTGAAGATAGGTATCACATTTGCTTGTTTCCAGCATCTTGGAATCTCCCCTGACTCCAGTGACT
>JAXCGZ010020773.1:175000-212500 GCA_037179515.1 Halocaridina rubra
ACCTATGTCATTGTATCGCTCCGTATCCACTCTGTCAAAACAATGGAGGACTTTAAAAACCGTTCCTACATACCCCCCACTTTCTTCTGGCTTCGAGTTGTGATAAGTTTTACTTATTCAGCCTTGCCTCATAACTGCGATTACATATCTCTCTCACCAGCTTTGAAGTCTATCATATTCAATCTCAAGCCTCACATAAGTCATGCAAATGTGTCTAAGCATTTCCGTGTCCGTATACCTGAAGGCTACCCTTAAATTTGCGAAGCTAGTTATACATTGGCTTTGCTGTACCATTTATAGGCATTTCTGTATACAAATCTCTCAGTATATGAACCTTTAGATATCTCAAGATGTCAAATTCCTCAAAGTTCCTCTCCTGCAGTGGGACACCTAAATTTGGGTCTTCTTTCACTCTGACCCAGTCTCATTAAAGTATTGGACCTCAGTAACCAATTATCTGACCATTTTTGTTAACTATTAAGTCTACTCGAAGGTCTTTGAATTTTTTTTCATCCTTTAATCAATTCACGGTTTTTACATTTATGCACACATTTAATGATGCATTTATAGCTTTGTTAAACCACTGAAATTGTATTTATGAAAGTGGCCATGAATTTGATCCCATTGGAATTTCACTGACCCTTCATGACATACTCTGATCCTCTGCTCTGTTCCATCTAGATTAGTATTTTTTTTTTTTTTTGGATGCAACTCTAAGACAGTTCCACTAATTCTTGACAATACTTGCAACTTCCTGTTAAATCTTTTATGTGGGACTGTATCATAAGCCTTCTGGAAATATCAGAATATGCAGTCTTATTATCCCTTCACATCTGACAAGTCACAACACTCTCCATCTCCATTTATCTTTCCTTTTTGTTTTCTTCGTGCCCAGGCTCGATGAGGGCAGATTTTTTTTTCCCGTTCTGGTGTCACAATCATAAAAAAAAAAAACTATCCAGCTCTCTTTTTCTTGTAAGACTCCTTCATCGGTAAGAACACACACACACACACAAAATAAGAAAAAAAGAAGAAGAAAATATTTGGTCACAATCGCAAATATAAGAGTTGATAAATCTAACTCTTAATGAAATGACACTGTCACGTTTGTGGTTCCATAGACATTATTTAAAACTATGTTCCACCTGTGACAGGTAGACGAGTATACACCCTATTAACAGACACTTGGGTTCATCTCTCTCTCTCTCTCTCTCTCTCTCTCTCTCTCTCCTCCTCTCTCTCTCTCTCTCTCTCTCTCTCTCTCTCTCTCTCTCTCTCTCTCTCTCTCTCTCCTCTCGCAAGAAACATTAATTTTATGTATTATATGCGACAATATTTTATTGGTATCTTACCAGTGTGCGGATTATTTAAAGATATATCATCACTATATATATATATATATATATATATATATATATATATATATATATATATATATATATATATATATATATATATATATATATATATATATATATATATATATATATATATAATTTTTTAAGTCACATTATCTGATGTAAAATACTCTGCCATGTTGGCACTGTATAAGGGAATTCATTTGAATAATTTAAGACTAATTCTGTTTTCGCTGTAAATGTCCATATTTCTCTTCAGCTAGAGTGTTCATGAACTTAATATTGTAATTGGCTAAAATAATTACCTCTTGCGTCTTCGTAAAAAAAAACTTCTTTTGCTGGATGTAAGTAATGACTTTATTTTTAGCGTAAGAATAGTTGATGATTGGAATACGCTAAGCGAGGAGGTAGTTAATGCTAATTCCATTCATAGTATAAGGAGAAATATGAAAACTTCTTCCCATATAAGACTTGCTGAGCAAATCCAGTCCGATTAACTGATGACCCCGTTTGTAGAATCAAAGGATGAAAGTAGGATTAAAACAGAGTTGCGTGTTCTAGCAATGATATACTGTAGTTAGAAATAATCAGTCTTTTAACTTTCTTGATGAAATGGTTAGTATACTCCATTTTGTATCATGATTCGAAAGCATGGCCAGTATACTCCATTTTGTATCAGATGATTCGAAAGCAATTAAAAGTATGACTTGCAACCGAACCAAGGGAACGTGTCTTTTGGCTATACGCCTACCAATGCATATGAAAAGCTAATGGAGGAAATCGTTGTCTGGTAGAAATTCAGTACTGTGCGATAAATCATCAGATATAACGATAAACAAAGCATTTTGTGATAATATTTTTGAAAAGTGACACATTTAAACCAGTAACCCGTTTCTATCGTCTCATCCCTGTCAATGATAATAGTCCAAAAGGACTGTTTGAGTAGCTAAAAGAAACCTTAGGAGAAGATGGTTCTGGATGGGAAAAAGTAGTTGGTTATACCTCTGATGGTGAAAATCTGATGCAAGAGAGAGGCATTCGTTATTAAACATGTTGAAGGACGCTATACCAAATTTATTTGTTATGAAATGTTATTGGCACATATTCCAATTCATTGCCGGACACGCTTGTGAAATATTGTCAAAAACGGCTGAACAGCTAATTCATGACATCTATAACTATTTCACACTGTTACTCACTCGGCAATTGAAATTATGAAGAGTTTCAACACTTTTCTGACTGTAAACAACAAAAACTGCTGGAGACTTGCCAGACAAGGTGGTTGTCGATCTCTCAATGCATAAACTGCATTCTTGCACAGAGGTCAGCATTTGGAATTCTATTTCACAGAAGAGGCTCTTGAAATGAATCACTTCAAGCAGACAAAATACTACGAGCTCTAAAGTCCTCGTATGTCAAAGACTCTGGAATTTACAAGGTTTAGTTGGTTTGAATAAACATTTTCAATCTAATAATTCCAAAGACTTAAAAGAGTCCTTAGGATGTTTGGTTCGAAGTTTTATGAAAAGGAAGTCTATTAAGTGAAATATATCTACATTTGAGGATGTAACAAATTGGTCGCAATTAGAAAAAGTCTATCCTGGTATACTTGCTAGTGAAACCTTGACGAAAATAAAGCCTCATGAAAAGAAGAGCTTTCTTTTACAGTGCCAGAGATTGGCACAAAATGGCGTGCTGTCAGATATTGAACAGGACTGAGCTGCTTAATCCATGTTTGTGGCACTGAAAGACGTTAATTCTGAATTAATTTTAAAGGACAAAGATGACGTAATTTCTACAGTTGTTTTCTTTGGCAAGCCATCACATCTTCCTGATGTTGCTCTACAAACCATCGATGGACTGTGGAGATCTGTATTAACTGATGAAAAAAAAAAAATCATGGGAGAATAGCAGTAGTGTATTATGGAATTTTGAACGTACTATACATGCTAGCACGTAAGTTCTGTATAGTTTTTGATTTATTTTATTGGAGATTATATTATGTTTTTTCTTATGCTAAAAGTGTTTTATACAGCTGCATATATATATATATATATATATATATATATATATATATATATATATATATATATATATATATATATATATATATATATATATATATATATATATATATATATATATATATATATAATATATATATATATATATATATATATATATATATATATATATATATATATATATATATATATATATATATATATATATATATATATATATATATATATATATATATATATATATATATATATATATATATATATATATATATATATATATATATTACCTTTCAGTCTTTTATATGTTTTTACATATTTTTGAAATGTATTTCTTAAGCTATACTATTGACTTTGGAGTGTAGGAGAATATAGGGAACATTCACCTTGGGTGTGGCAACACTGGTAATTAAATAGTCAACACTTCATTTGACAGCAAGAACAAAATGGTGATTGACAAATTTATCAAGGTTTTGAGGTTATTTAAAGCCATGGAGGCAAATAATTTGGTTGTGTTAGTCTGTGTATGGCCCAAGGTCATTATATTATTTTGAATCTTTACGTTATTTCCTTAGCTAGAAGAGAAATATCATAAAGTTTATTATATTAGTTATAGTTTGGTTCGAATTTATGTAAAAAGGGCATAATTACAATAAGTTTATTGAAATATATATAAACGTAAACCTAACCTAACCTATTTTACCCTCTGGCTAGTTCAGTGGTAATGCACAGGCTTCGTATTCATAAGGTCAGCAAATCGGTTCCCGTCCAAGACCGAGATTTTAAGCTGTTTTTTAGGATATTACTGCTGTGACTGGGCACCACAGTGGGGGATTGGGGCTTGCCCCAGTTAACGTTGTAAGGTGCATCTCAGATGGATATCGGAACTGAAACCAGGCTACCTTTACCTTTATATATGCATGTAAACAATAAGCCAGTGGTGTGTGGCATTTATTTTGTTCAGGATTTATTAAATAGATAGCGTGCACATCGCAAATTTACTTCTGTCCAAACCCACCGACCTCAGTGAGTATATTTTTTTGTTGTGCCATTTTTTCCAATGTTTTTTCATATGTGCCATTTTTTCCATTTTTTTTTTCACGTGCCATTTTTACCTGTGCCATTATTACCGTTTGGTTCACCTGCATATTAAGAAAAGAGTTGCTAGTGATTTTTTTCCCCCAAAGTGTATGTATAATACTTAGGGATGTTGAAGTAATCATTTACTCTGAGTGTATATAGTTTTGAAATGTTTAACAACATCTCCAATATTAGAATTGATAATGTGATTTTCAGTAACTTGTTAGGTTTTTGCCCCTACTCGGAAAGTGACAAACCCGCGTTCAAGCCCACCACAGGGCATTAAGAAGAACATCCAACTTGTTTCCAAGGTGTCTGTGGCTACCCCCATTAAAATTGGAATCAATAGTGACACTTAAAACTGCAGAAAACAACATTCACTTCCCATTGCACCATTAATAATGGGGGTAGGTAGAGCAAACATGAAAATACCGAGAAATTCTCGGTGAAATTGAAATTAGAAACTTGGATCAGGTAAAGATTAACAATCCCATAACATTAAATAACCTTGTAAACTAAAAGCTTAGGCAAGGTCAAGGTAAGGTAGGGTAGGTTAATGCCTAACCTAATCTAACTAATATAACCAATCTACCTAACAATTTATGGTGTTGTTTAATGTTCTGTAGGTCGCTAATCGTTTACTTGATCCAGAATCATTGAAAAATGATCTAAAACTCCAAGAACCATAAGTTCTAACTGCATCAAAGACCCATCTTTAGTAATCAGTCAAGCTTAACATAATCTAAGGTTATAATAACAATTACAAATTAGTTTTCTTAACGTTTTCTTGCCATTTTGTCAGTACTAATCTCCATTTTTAAGGTGATCACAGGAAGGCGGGAGCAGGAGAAGTAAGGCTGGATGCCCTTCCTAATGCACCGTAGTGAGCTTGATCGCAGGTCCATCACCTCCCGAGTTGAATGCTTGGACCAAGTAAAGATTATGATTCCTAGTACATTAAATAACCCCGTGAATCTTTAGGTTAGGTTATTGCTCCTTATCAGTATTTTCAAAATCATTAAGGAATTTGAGATGTGTTTACCATATCTCCTCTATTCCTCTGGCCTAAAGTGATTGGAAAATAAACTCCCCCATTCTTCCCTCATAACTTAAATCTCACATATGCAATGCGAGCTCTTTGTATATATATATATATATATATATATATATATATATATATATATATATATATATATATATATATATATATATATATATATATATATACATACAGACCTAGTTCTTAGAATAATGCGAAGATAGGTTCTCAGAAGTGCCGCGTAATGTAGCGAGTAATTTTCCATAGGAAACAATGATAATTGGCATAGATACGTTTCACAACCGTACATAGACACACTATACCAAAGTTATAAGATAAGTAAAACATATTTTATAAGTACATAACAAAGAAGAAAGACCTGTAGTTATTTATATTAGCATGCAAATAGTGTACAGTATAAAAGATTACAGATTTACTGTACAGTAAACAAATTAATGCACTCTAGTATGCGGTGGGCAACAGGCATGCACTGGGACGTGCATGGTGGCGGTTTGCATGAGGATGTGGGAGAACGAACCTCTATCTGCAAACTTTTTCGCTCTAGCACGCTTTTTCCCCTGGTGATATATGGCAAGTTCGTTTGCTGTTTGTTCTTAATGCTTGTTTTCCATTCTCTCCATAATATCTGATCGCATTAAGCGGTAGAAGAGGAGGAAGATGTGGGAGAACGAATCACTATCTGCAAAGGTTTTTCCGCCTCCGTATCAGCTGATGCACTCTCGCACACTATTTCCCTGACTATATTATATCGCAAGTTTGTTTGCTCTTTGTTCTTAATGCTTTTCTTCCTTTCTCTCCAAAATATCTGATCGCATTAAGCGGTAGAAGTGGAGGAGGATGCTGGATAGAGAATATCTATCTGCAAACGTTTTGCCGCCTCAGTATCAGCTGATTCACCCTCGCACGTTATTTCCCTGACGATATTATAACGCAAGTGTGTTTGCTGTTTGTTCTTAATGCTTTTTTTCCATTTTCTTCATAATATCCGATCGCATTAAACGGTAGAAGAGGAGGAGGATGCGGGAGAATGAACCTCTATCTGCAAACGTTTTGCCGCCTCCGTATCAGCTGATGCACTGTTGCACACTATTTCCCTGAAGATATTATATCGCAAGTTTGTTTGCTGTTTGTTCTTAATGCTTTTTTCAATTCTCTTCATAATATCCGATCGCATTAAGCAGTAGAAGAGGAGGAGGATGCGGGAGAACGAACCTCTATCTGCAAACGTTTTGCCGCCTCCGTATCAGATGATGCACCCTCGCACGCTATTTCCCTGACGATATTATATCGGAAGTTTGTTTGCTATTTGTTCTTAATGCTCATCCACATACTGTACTTAGCATTTTTTCCATTCTCTCCATAATATCCGATCGCATTAAGCGGTAGAAAAGGTGGAGGATGCTGGAGAATGAACCTCTATCTGCAAACGTTTTGCCTCCTCCGTATCAGCTGATGCACCTTTGCATGCTATTTCCCTGACGATATTATATCGCAAGTTTGTTTGCTGTTTTCTCTTAATGTTTATTTTCTCTTCTCTTCATAATATCCGATTGCATTAAGTGGTAGAAGAGGAGGAGCATGGTGAAAAAGTACCTCCGAGGCGGTTGATTATTAACTAAAATGAATTTTTTTTTTTTTTTTTTTGCATGGGCGTTATTCGTGTATTTCGTATTATTTCACTATTATTTTTTAGGAGCGTTATTCCAATTTTGCGGATTGTAAACACGTGTAAAAAGTGAACTATATATATATATATATATATATATATATATATATATATATATATATATATATATATATATATATATATATATATATTTATATATTTATATATATATATATACCTCGTTTTAATGGACAAAATGGGAGGAACATTGGTCTATAATTGCCGATTGTTCATAGTTACCGTAATGGGGTCTTTAGTGGCTAATATCAATAAATACATTGCAAAATGAAGAATAATAATTTTAATCAAGCTCTACATCAAGCACAGTGTGACAATGTAAAATACCTATACACTGTAAATATAATAAATTCAACATTTTTATTTTAAAATCAAACTTACAGTCAATTGAAAATTAATTTTAGCTGCTCCAGATTTTGTCTGTTGCTTCTGATATCCGTTAAATTGGGGTATTGAATATGAATTATGAGTGTACAGTATATATATGCGACCATTTTTTACTCTGCTGATGAGTTTAATAATCTGATATGCATCAGCTCAGTCATACTGCAGAATGCTGGCATTATGAGTACAGAACGTCATGTGTTTTCATAGTTTACTATAGTCGCACTGTGCATACTTTATGTTATATTTGTACTTTTTAATCTTAGAAATGAATTTATACATTACTATATATATCCTAGAATTTCTTTTGTCTTTTGCAGTTGCCTATTTTTCAGGTCATTTTGATTAGTACAGTAGAGATGTAGAACACATGCTATTGACAATATTTATACCATATTTAGGCTTCAAATTTATTTTACTCATTATTTTATAAATTTTTATATATTTTATGTGGTCTTTTATGGTTCACAGGTGATCTTTTAATTTTATCGAGATCTAATATATTTTTAACAGACTGACATAAAGTTGCTTAAACTAATGATATTTAGATTATTTATTTTTCAAAATATTATTGATAACAACTGACGTATAGTCAAGATTAACGTTATAATTCAAAAAGACATACGGCGAGGCATTACTGTATGTGCTGTTACATGTGTCACTATTAATCCCCATTTGAATGAGGGTGGAGACAGGACGAAACTGGAGAATTAAGGCTAGATGCGCTTGCTAATACCAAAATTTAACACCTTAGAGGTTTCCGTCTTTACTAACTTATTAAACAATACAATGTCTAGTTGAATTTCATCTGTTGTATCTATGAGTCCTATTCTTTGCGTAATATGCAGACCAGTTAGTAGATTTTGCCTTTCTCATTTTGTTTGTAACACATACTGCTTAGCACACTACATGTGGTAATGCTGTGAAGGTTTTAGTAGCAAAAATATTACTAAATTACTTAAATTACAAATGTTTATTATTCGGGGACTATGGTATACTGTGGTTAGAGAGCTCGACTCATGAGTGACAAACTTGCCATTGAAACCACCGTGGGACTTAAGGAAGGGCATCCAGCCATAATTCTCGAGCTCCAACCAATCTTTGCCCACCTACAACTGAATGGGGATAAATATTGACTTAATATGGCAAATGACATACTATATATTCATATATTTCCTGGACTTACCCATATATTTTTCCACAGTCCATACCATGGCTTATAAATCATCAATTTGGAGTGATTCCTATGAACCAGGAACTGTGAGTAATAAACCTGTACTGTGTAACATTATGGTAGTGTTCATAATTTTTTTACTTCATAATACCTTCTCCTGTCAGGATAAGCAGAGTGACTATTACACACAATGAATAGAAAAGCAAAACTTTTTCAAGATAGGGAGCATAAAAAAAATTTTCTCTGATAATTACCTATCACAACCGCAGTCAGATATTCCTGTCCTCAAATTTAATTAGCATATTAAAACCCTCAAATCAACTAATCAAGTAATAATATATAATCTAACAGAGTTAGATTGCAGGAGATAATGAAAAGAACATTTGAGAAGTATGATAGGTGTGTCAAGAATGGATAATGTGAGAAATTCGGTCATGTGAAGAGGAGAGAAGAAGACTACGTGGGTGGGAGAGTGATGGAGATGGACGTGGAGGGCAGACGTAGACGAGGAAGACCTAAACTACGGTGGAAGGATCGACTGAAGGAGGATCTCAGAGAGAGACAGCTGGAGGAGGAGCAAGTGATGGACCGGAACCAGTGGAGACGACTAGTGAAGAGATGCGACCCCATATGAAAATGGGAACGCAAATAGAGGAAGAAGAAGAAGATGAATGAGGCAGAGATGAGTCACACTTCAGAGTGCTGAGATGGTTTGAACAAATGGCAAGAGTTAATTAAAGCAAGACAACAAATTGTAATGAGGCCTGGATGAATAAAAAGGGAGGCACCAAGGCAGGAAAGTATCAAAATACTATGCAGTATCTTCATCCCTTCTGTCAGCTATGCTGTGGCAAAAGAATACAGGTGTAGAAGTCTATATCCCTGCCACCAGGGATTACCTTGATGACCTATGTATTATTCTCATTACCATGTAGGGTAGTGGTAGAATACATGACTTGGGAGCTAACCGTGAAGCATTAGGAAGGGCATCCAGCCTTTACCCCTAGCTTCAATTTTTGTGTGTCCATCCCCATAATGGGAATTGATTGTGACACAAAACGTGAACACTCTACCGTGTCCTTTACAGTATAGGGCACCTACATACCCAAATTCGCATCAGATCGCACTTTGGCTGGATGCTGTCTCATTCATAATTAAACTCTTTGTATGACTTATAAATTAGTCATACAAAGATTATGTATGAATATACCTTAGTTATTATATGATAATGTGTTTCTATTTTTCTTTGTGTAATTTCAGTGGTCATCCATGTTCCCTGCCATTCAGCATTCTGAACAAGGATCAGCCGATCATGTGAAAATGTTAATTTTTGTTGGATTTTCATGTATCACTTTCTTAAGAAATATCTTTCCTAAGGTAAGATTCATACTAAAATCTTATTTCTGTCTTGATAAAGTTCTGTTTTTTAAGTAATAAATTAAGTGAGAATTTATTTTAAAGGTTGATTACTTTCATCATAATCTTATGACGACATATTTAAGCGTTTGTAATTGTATATTCCTACTAATCATTAGGTTTATTTTTTATAATTTTTGTTCCTGTTACAATCTTACTGTATTTACTTATTTATGTATATGGGAAGAGCCTATCTTTCTTCTTACAGCCTACAAGGAAGTTTTCTTATAATCATTAACTATTCTTGCACTATTTTCTTACATATTTCAAAGAAGTTTTTGTATAAAGCTCTATACTGTGATTTTTTGCTCTCGAGTCACCCTTATCTTAGTATCGGTCGTATCTACTCTGTCAAATGCATAAATACATTTAAAAGTCTTCACTATATCCCCTCTTTTCCATTGGCTCCAAGTTGTGGTAAATCTTATTAACTTTGCATGCATTAATTAACTGTCGAACTTTGTTGCATGTCTTTGAACTTTCTGCATCTTCTTAAGTTTTTCATTTGCATAATACAGAAGACTGCTGCATATTCCAGTTTAGGCTCACATAAATCATACAAATACAGTTCTCAAACTATTTTTTCGTTCATAACTCTTATGTTTGCTAAGAGGGCTATGCTACCTTTACAATGCCATATGTATATCAGTATGGACACAAATTCCCCAATTCATTGTCTCTTTACATTTCTTTTACTCTCAGTTTTTTCATATTTCTCATCTGCAATTTAATAACTAATCATGGGTTATCTTGCAATATTGCTAATACTCATAACTGTGCATTTTGAAGTGTTGACTCAGTAACCACTCGTCTGACCACTCTTGTAGACTTTTAAGGCCTTTATGAATTTTTTTTCTATATCTGTCTTGTACTCTTGATCGCTGTTACTCAATGGTTAGAGCATTGGACTCAGGAGGTGACAGACCTCCAATCGCACTCACCGTTGGGTGTCAAAAAGGGCATCCAGTATCAAGTCCCAAGCTCTTAGCCCATCTGTATCCACCCTAAAAACAAGGTTTAATAGGAACAAATAAAACGTCATGCCACAACAAACACCAGCTACATTAATATTTATTTACAGTAACCCTAATTTTGCTCTATTCTTGGTTTTTATCTTTTGTATTGTCACTCCCTTGTATGGATGATCCTCAAATAAATAGATATTGTTTTTCTTCCTCATTTCCTGGTATTACCTTTTAGCTTCCTGTAACCTATTTCACCTTTATTCTGTGAGATCGAAAAAAAAATTGTCCTGTATGCTAATAATTCTTTAGCTTTTGTCTTTATCAGTATTTCTTTTACATGTGTCCTCAGTAACAAATGTTTCCTAAATTTATCTTGCTTTTTTTTCCCTATGTATATAGTAACTCTGTAAATGTTACTAGTGTTGTTTGGGTCTTACCTAAATTAATCTTGCTTTTTCTTCCCTATGTATATAATAACTCTGTAAATGTTACTACGTTGTTTGGGCCTTACAATTCTCCCATTTTACTTTCAGCCTTGTTATCCAACTCTCTTACTTGTTATATTGATGCCTGAGATGCATTTCAGAAAAAAAAAGTAATACCAGACCAAATTGTAATAAATCAGGAAAGTGTTGAGAGAGTTAGTAATTATAAGTACCTGGGATATGTGATAGATAATGAACTAAAAGGAAAGGAAAATACTGACTTGGTGTTAAAAAAATTTAACCAACGGCTTCATTTTATGCGTATGCTAAATAATGTACACTTAAGTAGGAAAATAATTAGTTTGTTCTATAAATCCATCATTGAATCTGTAATCAACTTCTCATTAACCACCTGGTATGGAAAATTTACATGTAAAGACAAGAATAGGCTTTTGATAATTGTTAAAAAGAGCCTGAAATTAGGGGCAGTTACTGAACCACTAGACACTCTGTATCAGGAAGGAGTATTAAAACAAGTAGTAAAGATCATGTAGGATCGAACCCATCCACTGCACAACTGTTACACTTTTTTAAAGTCTGGAAGAAGGCTAGCATTGCCTGCACAGCGTACAGATAGATATAAGAAATCCTTCATTCTAAAGAGTATTTTACTTTTTAGCAATTTAAAAGTGGTACACATGAGATAAGTCAATACATCACTGTGATGGATTGGTTTTTAATGTGATGGATATGTTTGTATATCTTAATGCAGCGTTATGTGTGTGTGT
The DNA here is from genome assembly GCA_037179515.1 of Halocaridina rubra. NCBI lineage: Eukaryota > Metazoa > Arthropoda > Malacostraca > Decapoda > Atyidae > Halocaridina > Halocaridina rubra. The sequence continues at coordinate 187,356 of JAXCGZ010020773.1, forward strand.
ATGGGTGATTACCTAATTGTGTTTACGGGAAAGAGCCCAAAGCTCGTATCTTCCCGTCTCCTGATCGCTTCCATTTTAGACTTAGTGATACTTATCATACCTGTCCTTAAAACTATGGATTGAGATAGCATTAACTACCTCCTCGCTTAGCGAATTCCAATTATCAACTACTCTTACACTGAAAAAGTATTTCCTTACATCCTGCAAACAAGTTTTCTTACCAAGCTTCAAACTATGACCTCTAGTTCTAGAGCCAGCCATATCGAAATATCGATCCCTATCCACTCTATCATAACCATGAAGGAATTTAAAGACTGTCACCATATCCCCCCTTACTCTTCTAGCTTCGAGTGATGGTAAGTCTAATTCCCTCAGCCTCTCATCATAACTGAGATTGCGTATTTCTGGCGCCAGTTTCGTGGCATGTCTTTGAACTTTTTCAAGCTTAGCTATGTGCTTTTTCAAGTGCGGATTCCAAAAGGGGGCTGCATATTCGAGTTTTGGCCTCACATAGGTTACATAAATATTTTTGAACATTTCCTTGTCCATGTGCCTGAAGGCTACCCTTACATTTGATAAGAATGCATATGCTGCCCTTACTATGCCATTTATATGTATTTCTGGAGACAAATCTGCCAGTATGTTTACTCCTAGGTCTCTCTCATTTTCTGTCTCTTGAAGTTGTACTCCAGCCACCGAGTAGTCAAGCTTGGGCCTTCTTGCACTTGTACCCATTCTCATTACCTTACATTTTGAAGTACTGAATTTCATTAGCCACTTTTCTGACCACTTATGCAGATTATTTAGATCCTCCTGAAGTTCTCTACCATTGTTCTCGTTTTTTACTTTCTTCACAATCTTTGCATCATCTGCAAACATATTCATGAATGAATTTACAGACTCTGGTAGGTCATTTACATATACAAGGAACAAAAGTGGCCCTAAAACTGAACCCTGTGGAACTCCACTACTAACTCTTCTCCATTCAGACACTGAGTGTCTTACTCTAACCCTCTGTTCCCTTCCTTCTAAGTAAGTTTTTATCCATTCCAAAACATTTCCACCTATTCTAGCCATTGAGTGCAGCTTCCTAATAAGTCTCCCATGTGGAACAGTGTCAAACGCTTTCTGGAAGTCTAGGAATATGCAATCTGCCCAGCCCTCTCTTTCCTGTAAGATTTGGCTTACCTCATCATAAAATTCTAATAAGTTTGTTACTGTTGATCTACCTTCTCTGAAGCCATGTTGCCTCACTGACAAAAAGTTGAAGGATTCCAAGTGAAGAGAGATATGTTTCCTTAGTAGTTTCTCCATAACTTTGCAAACTATGCTGGTCAAGGAAACTGGTCTATAGTTCAGAGCCGTATCCCTCCTTCCCTTTTTGAAGATAGGTATCACATTTGCTTGTTTCCAGCATCTTGGAATCTCCCCCGACTCCAGTGACTCCTTAAATATGATACTTAGTGCCACTGATATTGTGTTTGCGCATTTTTTAAGCACATGAGGGGATATGTCATCATGGGTGTGCATGTTTGTATGTGTGTGTGTAATTGGGTATGTATGTGGATATGTACTGTATATGTAAATGTGAATGTGTATGTACATGTATGTAGTCTATATGTTTGTGTGGGCCATGTTTTTATACCATCTTATTTTATCTTTATCTTGATTGTAGTAGGGAGCTCAGTGCCACAAAAAATTTCATTTTGTATACTTAGTGTACTGCACTTTGACAATAAAGTTATCTATCTATCTATATCATATATCTTTGCAGATTTCTCCTTATCTAATTATTGTTTGATCAAGTGAATGCAGAGTATGGGTATTTTTATAGTATGGATATTTTTATTTGAATTTACTTTTTTCTTTGATTAATTGGTTTGTGTCCGTTATATTTTGTTATTACAGGAAGCGTATGAGATATATAACATGGATGATGTATTGGTAAGCTTGATTAGTGAAGACAACAATAGACTCTGCCCAAAAATGTTTGTGGAACTACTCTACTCAGCATTTGAAGCTATTGACAAGAAATATGTAAGTGTGATATCCTCCCAGGAGAGTTTTGATTAACATAAAACAATTCTGCAAAAGATTTGCAGGGTATAGAGAAGCATTCTTACATCATCTCCATTGCTACATTTGTGGTCCTTCCCTGCTGGCTTAGCATGTGGTGTCTTGATTGAAAATGAATATAAGAAACAGATGAAATTTTGAGAATGTAAGGTAGTTTTATCATCAATTTTTATCTCCAAGATCGTGCGACGGAAAGGGCTTCATTGAATATTCGCCACTCATTTCATTTCTGTGTCTTCACCTCTATAGATAACCAATCGTCTCCAGCGCAGTGTTATAGATAATGAAAGCTAATGGGACTGTATAACACTTAGTAATCTTTCATTTGTCAGTGTTGTGACATTATATATATATATATATATATATATATATATATATATATATATATATATATATATATATATATATATATATATATATATATATATATATATATATATATATATATATATATATATATATATATATATATATATATATATATATATATATATATATATATATATATATATATATATATATATATATATATATATATATATATATATATATATATATATTTTTTTACAGCTCAGGGAACTAAGTTTGGTCATCTCGGATGAAAATTGTGCTATAGCCCAAGAGGTTTACACTTTCAGCATCCAATATCATACCAATGGAAATTTATCATTAGCAACATATGTTGATAATAAGAGGAGGTAAGTAATTCATATGTGAAGCTGAAGTCATGAGATTTGCATATAAGTCTTTAATTTTTCTTTTGAAAGATACGTAAGCTTTGATACTTAGAAGTAACTGGATGTATCTGTGCCCACCCCTGCTCGAATGGGGATTGACAACAGTAATAGCCTATACAACAGAATTATATGTGACTATTTAAGCAGTATCAGTCTCTAAAACAAAGCAGTGGTTATATGGGAACACTAATTGGTTATTAGATATATGTGTCTTGATGATGGTAACAACTAGTATTACGAAAAATATTTTTAGTCTATAGACACCAGACTTCATTAGAAGAAAAGAAAGTGCAAAAAAATTTAAATTATTACTTTTTTCAGGGATGTTAATAGAAAGCTTCATATTAAACATTCAACATTGGATTTGATACAAAATATCATGATGTTAACTCAGTCCATGTCTCTGTTGCCTAAAGAGATTACCTTATGCTTTTACCTGAGTTATTACAACAATGGTAAGTATAGCAGATTTCGTTTCTATTCCTCGTTTCAGCATCTTTTAAAACCAGTTATCTGGCATAAATCCCCCTAATGAGGGGGAACAAGAATACCTCCTCTGTGTTCCCCTGCGTGTTGTAAAATTGGACTAAATTGGATGATGTGAGAGGCCTGGGAATTCCCTCCTTTGTATTTCCTTCCACAGAGTCATGTTTTTGACTTGACTCGACCACCTCCCGTATAAAGGGGGATTATGGCTTTTGTATTTAGTATAGACACTCCCCAACTTACTAACGAGTTAGGTTCCAGAAGTCTGTTCGTAAGTGAAATTGTTTGTAAGTAGTTTTTAGTTAAAAAAAAATTTACGGTATAGCACAAACACATGCAATTCTGTACAGTACTAGGCTAAAGACAATTCCTTAGTATACAGTATTGAGGAATTTTGATACAGTAATAATATTGTAATAATACAGTACAGTACAGTAATACATTATTACTTGGTTAGAGAATGGGTAGGACTTTATTTGAATGTTCGTAACTCGGTTGTTTGTAAGTAGGAGAGCTTTTGTATACTGTATAGATAGATATGACCTAATTTATTGATTTTGCTTCAATCAACATGTTTGTCATTTCTACTAAAAACTTTATTATGCATAGAGGAAGAGATTATTTGATTCAGCAGCTGAAATTGGAGTGATTTTGTGAGGGGGGTCTTTTGAGACAACATGGTGATATTTCTAAAGATGTTTACATTTCTAATTGATATTAAACAACATTTCTTTTTACTTTTCCTGTTCCAGTAACTCCAAAAGGTTATGAACCACGAGGCTACAGTTCGGTTACATCTCTTAACATCGGGCTTCATGATACCTGTTTCTTGCAGGTAAAAATTATGGCACAAAATTAGATATATGCTGTAAAGATGCTGCTCTGGGGGGGGGGGGAATGTGGTAGCGCAGCGGTTAGAACTCTTTATTTAAGAAGTGACAAACCCATGCTCGAGCCCACAGCAGGGCCATAGGAAGTGCATCTAGCTCTAATTCCCCAACTTCAACCTATGTTCACTCCCATTTGGAATAGGAATAATAGTGACATAAAGCAGCGAACAACAGTGTAAGCAGATGCTTATCTTATGTGATTGTTTGTCCATAACTCAGAATATTTATGGACTTAATGTCTGAATGTTGTATATAGATAGCCATGCTGTTGAAAACATTTATGAAGTAATGTGCCTCAATATGTATCTGTATTCCTTTTTTTTTATAATGGGATCTTTAGTAGCTCAGTAGTAGAGGAAGTATGTCAGCAGGCGACTAACTTTGGTCCGATCCCGCAATTGGATGGTAGGAAGGTCATCTAACCTTAATCCCCCGCCTCTAACGTGTCTGTGTCCACTCCCATTCCTTTGGGAACTAATTGTGATCTAAAACAGTAGATTAGGGAGGTGCTGATATTTGGCATTATTATGTTGTTTCATTTTCTCTTTCTCTTCATTTTAGTCACTTATTAAAACATTGTTAATAGTGTTCTATTTTTAATATGTTCAGTCATGTTGGTTTTCCATTTATAATGCAATATTTCTTCAGTTATATTGATTTCCATTTTTTATTGGGATATTTCTTATTTTCAGTATGGATCTGTTAAAACACTGTTTCACAGTTTACAGTTATATTCGCTTGTGAAGCAAACGCTGGCAGAACATCTATTATTAAAAGGGTCATCGCAAGATCAAAAGGTTCCTGTTATTATTTTTAATATTTTTTGGATGTTTTATTTGTTTTATTTTTGTATGGTTGATTTATATATAAGTCTAAGACTCTTGGCTGCATATATTAGATATTGTTTTACAGTAAAACTTACATATTGCAGTATAATTTAAAACTGTAATGGAATTGAGAATTTAACGCAGTTACGATTTTCATCTCTGTGTAATAAAACTGGATCATTATAAAGTAATTTCGGCTTGTGATAATCCATTTTTGCCCATGAATTGGTGTATCTTTTTGGAGCTGGGGAATTAAAACTGATGCCCTTCGGTGAACTCGAACACTGATTTATCACCTCCCCAATTAGTGCTCTAACCTCTGCTCTAATATGGTTCTTGAATAATGGAGTCATAAATATGCTTTGTCTAAGATGCTGATTTGATTATAATACAGTGACATATGCTTGATAGTTCATAATATGCCAAAACTAATTTGACCATTTTATAGATTGGTTCAATTTTCAAAGAAATGCATAGAGTAGTGTTTCTCTCATTCATACTTTTCAGGTGGCGAGGGCTAATTCTGAACGAAAAAAGAAGACCAATAACAACGTAAATCATGTTCCGGGATTAAGATGCGTAAAACCCAGGGGTTCAGGTACGACTATAAAGTCTTTCATCTTTTCAGTTGGAGGCTGCTGCTGTTTGCCGTTTTGTTGTCACTATTAATGCCTGTTAGGGAGTGGACACAAGCCTTTAATAGCTTTCTTCGACCCTTTAATAGCTTTCTTCGACTCTTTGAGTATGATTGTGATTTTTTTTTTTAACCAGCACACTGTTATTATTTCATTTTAGGGGCATATGTAAAGGTAACTCAACTCCCCTTAGTAATCAATGTTGCTTCTTGAAAGTATGCACTCATGAATTCGTTATTGTATGTTGAATATTTATTGTTTTCCATTTTTATTGGATTATTTCAGTATGGTAATATTATAACACTTAATGTTTATCATAAATTACAGATTAGAACATTTTATCTTTCGTAGGTAAGAAAAGGATTATAAAGACTTTAGCCAGCATATCAAGTCTGCCAGTTACCCTTGTAAGCTGTCAGAAAGACGTAGAATCTCCTTTGATCAAACTATCCTCTGAATGGAAGTCCGCCTCTCAGTGTGAAACCAATGATACAACAACAAAAACACATAATGTATCCAAAAGCACCTCTGTACGTTATAGCTGTTCGCCTTCCATTATGGTGTCAGAGCTTTCAGGCTTCCTTATACAGTCTGATATGAATTGTCCTTGTGGCCTTGGAGGAGAAGAAGATATCATGTTATTGTGTAACCATTGTGGTTTCTATCAGCATGGGGTAATTATTCAGTGTATTTTTTTTATAACATCCCTGGTAGAAAGGAAATACTGTCTCCTTCCTCTTTCCTGTATGTTGCAAGTTAAAGGCAGGTGGTCTCTAATGAAAGGCAGAGGCAAGGGACAGTGATAGTACAGATCCACAACTATATAAGTACCATGTAACCAGGGCCCAAGGCCTACTTTCAGTCATATGGACCCCGTAATCTCCATACAGTGGCTAAATACTCTGGTAGACGTGTAGGAAATCACTGACCTCCAATTAATTGCCTATTTTAATTGGGTACGACATGAGACTGAAAGCTAATCCAACCATGGGCCAGGACTATTCTGCTGCCAGTTTATTACCAGCCCCAGTCACTACCGCATCTATACAATTGCTGACATAAAGGGGTAAAGATGTGAGACTTACAACTCCATGTCTTCCTAATAACTTTTTGATTGCCACAAAATATCAGATGGAAGTGGCAAGAATTTGGTAGGGTGTGATGACACCCTGTTGTCTCCCCCATTTCATTCAGTTATGGAACTTGCGGACTTTAGCGGAATATGGCATCCTGTAAATTAACCGTTAGAAGATTGTCTTTAGATGTATAGCATATAAAGATGTCAGTGTTTTGGAAATTTCATATAGCTTTTGATTTTACCTGTAGTTATTTTTTCAGCATTCATATGTCCAATGTTTTTTAGCTTTTACTATTAACTTGTGTACTTTAAAGACTATCATATCTTTCTGCTATATCACATTATGCTATATACACACTTCCAATTTCTTTGATGCCATTAGCTTTTGTGGATACTGTCTAGCTTTATTAGTCTCTTTTTCATAGTTCTTTAAAGTGGTAGTAAGATAATGCTTACCAGGGTTCTTTGTGAGCTTATTAGTCCTCGTACCTATGTCAGGAGATATCTGGTAAACTAATGTCAGGAGATATCTGGTAAACCAATCAAGTGCTGTAGATAAGAGAGAGATTTAATTTTATTTATTTATTTATTTATTATATATTTTTTAGTTGTTCTTACGGGAAAGAGCCCAATGCTAGTAACTCCCCGTCTCCTGGTCGGTTCCATTTTTGTACTTACTGATACTTATACTTGTCCTTAAACTATGGATTGAGTTCGCATTAACTACCTCCTCGCTTAGCGAATTCCAATCATCAACTACTGTTAATCCCCATATAAGTGGCGATGGACACAGGTGTGTGTTGAGGAATTAAAGCTAGATGCCATTCCTAACGCACCATGGTGGGCTCGGCACAGGCTTATCTTTTCCTGAGCCAAGTGTTCTAACCACTATGCAACCCTAGTCCCTGGTACACCAGAGAAATGACTTTAGTTTAATCGAAAGCTTTTTGTGATATGTATTATTACATAATACCATTTATCCCTAGGTATGCTTTGGTATTTTGAATTCCCGAGATATTCCCATGACTCACGTATGTGAGCGCTGTGCTCAGATAGGAAGGTCCTGCACTGATAGCTTTCTACAGAAGAGCAGTACTCAATTGGTAAGTCTATTTAGTATTTTTTCACATTTATTACTGTTTCTTTTTTATTTGTGCTTACATATACATAATGGCCGCAAACCTCTTTGTAAGGGGGGTGGCCAAATCAAAACACATTCACCAGAAGCTAATATGATTTTGATCACTCCTCTTAGCTTTTTAAGGATAAATATCTGCCACAATTGCGCCCATCCACCCTGCATGAGTCTCGCTCAGAATAAGTCGGCAAGGATCTTCTACTGTGAAGCTTGACAGCCGCTGCTAGTTAATTTATACATGGCATATATATGACTAGAGTACTTAGTGATAAGGAAAGAATAATTCGATGAAATCTTAAAAGTATGCTCTGAATATTATTGCCTTATGTCAATTTATGAGATAATTGGTATATTATATGGATCTATACATATGATACTTAGAAAGTTTTCATTTCTCAGTCTTAAAGATGCAATGAAGAATCTCTGGCCACGCTATGCAGCTCAGAAGATGAGTGCATGGCTTGCCCCAAGGTATTAATATCCCCATAGTGGTTGAATCTCTGCAAGAAACTTCAGAATATGAGAAGGGCAGTGGCGGCAGTCTTGTGGTTGCACATTTCAGTTTGGCATGCATTATGAGATTTTGTTGCCGTTTTATGTCACTATTAATCCTCATTGTGGGGGTGTACATTGATAGGCTGGGATTAACATATTAAGGCTGAACTCTCTTAATGCCCTGCAGTGGGCTTGAACAAGGTTTTGTCTTTTCTCGAGTCAGTTGCTTTAAGCAGTGTGCATCTTTGATGCCTCCATATTTCTTCCCATAGTTATATGTTTTAACTCGGTATTTGATGTTACTGTTTTCTTTTTTGTAATTGAAGGTACGAGAATTTTGTACGTTAAGGAGAATCTATGCTCATCTAAGCAAAGTACGTGGGAGACACACAATTGGTTCTTTGTCCCAAAAGTTTGGTTTGAGCAGAGGTCTTGAAAGAAGAATATCTGCCATCTTGAAGAAGGAGAAAGCTTTCTTCATTAATGATCAACCATCGTAAGTAATTTTAGACTTTGTTTTTTCTTTGAATTATATTTTGCTTTAGAATGAATCGTAGAGAGTGCTGTGAAAGGGATACTGTAAAGTAAAAGTTATTCCTAGATTATAGATTTACAAGAATTTTAGCAAATTTTTTGTGCCATGTATTGAAGGACTCCCACTCTTTGTTCTCCTAAGATATTTAGATTAATTAAATTTGCGAGAATTTTCATTAGAGCAAGTTTCCAACGTGTTTCATAAAAGCTCTTTGTTTTTACTATATATTTTTAAAACCTCATGTAATAAATAGCAAATAAATCAAAGTTAAATTTCCCTGATGTGAGTGATTATTAATCTTTTCACTTGCATTTCAGTGAGAGTGGTTGGTTAATTAACGAAGCAAGGATATCAACAGTAATCATCCCTAAGTACTTTCATCGAAACAGTGAGCATGAAACTAATAGCTCTGTAAGTTGATGTTCTTTTGCCTCTTGTTAAATTCTAGTTATGTAGTGATACTAGGACAATCCCTTTCCCAAAGGTCCCATTAAGTGTTCATAAATTAGTGTAATTCTTTACATGGTTGTAAATACCTTGGTGTTGGTTGATTAGATAATCTATGTATGTAGAGGTAGGAAAAATTGTTATAAACACAATGGATGAATATATTGGTCAGACAACTCTGACTTTTCCAAGTAAATTTACCTAATGAGTATAGATATTGGCAAAGGTGAGAAATAATGTTGCACAGCAATTATTGATTGAGTCTATAAAAATGACCTATATATGGACTTAATATACATATATAGTATCATTAATATATGTAGCCTGATGTTATGAAGTGGCGACGTATTACAGAATTTGTTCTATCATTAAAACCAAAGATCTCTTCCTTTCAGGGAAAAGAAACCGTATCTTCAGTATCCAATATTTGCCATTCTTATGAAGTCAGAGGAACAGCATCACATAACTGGACTGGAAAGTCCAGATTAATACAAAATGACGTGAACGATTTTTGTGGCTTCGATTCGATAGATCAGATAGGAGAGAATTTTTCACCAAAACTGTATATGTATGATGATGGCAAGGAATCTTATAAAGATCAGGTAGAAAAGATAGATAATGAAAATGAAATATTCTGTGATTATTCCAAAATCTTGCAAGTTATAAAGCACACTCCTTGTAGCTTTGAGAAGGATCAAATATGTAAGATTAATCTATCTAAATTTATTGTACCTTACTCTAGTATTCAATACAGGGAGATTCAGTCGGTTACAATAGATAATGCAAGTATAATATTTTGTGAGCCTTTGATCTCCAATTACTTCTTGCCTTTTGCCACAAATGACACGCCAGAACACAAAGAATGGACACTTATATCAAAAGTGGTGGTTTCAGGTCAAGAATCTTGTAATTTTATTACCTTTAAAAGAAGTATTGTCTCTAAATGTGAAGGATTATTAGAAGCAGCTTCACCAGAGAGAAGACTTGAAACCGTCCAACCTGAGACTGGGATTAGAAGTAACGAAAATAGTATTGTTGAAAGTACTGTGTGTAGTTTGAGTTTTAGGGATAAAGGTACAAGCCTTTGCAAAAATATCCAGTTTGATAAAGTGAACCGATCCCTCCCTGTAGATAGCTGGTACAAAAGTGCCACCCTGGCTACATCACAGTTAGAAAACCAGGAAAGTTCTCATAAGATAAATGGAAATCTTGATATGATTAAATATTTGTCTGGTCTGGAAAATGAAACTTCTGGAATAGAGATGATACGTAGGATTAAAATCGGAAATCCTGAATCGGAGAATGAAATATTAGAACTTACGTGTGCAAGGAATGATCATGAGGGCAAAGAATTTATCCCCTTCTCCAGTAGAGCAACATCCTTAGTAAATCACTCACCATCGAGCACCATAAGTTCCAGATTGAGCGGATGTAGTATATTTTCAGTATATCCAAAATCACACGTAGATGTTAATGACAGTGTTCTTAATTTTCAAAATAAGACCTCTCAAGAAAATGATAGCTATAAGTATGAGGGTCACAGCAGTATTTGCACTAGTAGAGATGAAGACAAACGTTCAAGTTCAGATGGAAACATTTTAACATTTGTTAAGTCTCATATACCTGAATTTGTGTATTGGAAAAATTCTCAGCAATATGAAATAGAGATTGAGCAAGAATATCCTGTAATAATGAGCAGCTTAGTTTTAGGAGCAAATATGTTGAACTCCGAAGTAGCTACTAGAAATTGCAAGAAGCATTTTATTGAAAACGATAACTCTCTTGAGTCCAAAGTATTCCAAAGTGGTATTTGCACAAGTTTCTTGCAGAAAATCACCCAGAGTGAAGAAACCCATAAAAGAGATGAAAGTAAGAGAAGAGAAACTGAAATAAAGCAACATAAAAATGAAGAAACCTATAAAAAAGATAAAAGTAAGAAGAGAGAGAGTGAAATAAAACAACAGGGCAAGAGAGAAGCAAACTCATGTAAAGAAAGAAAGGCTGAAACAAGTAAGAGTAATACAAGAAAAAGGGAAAATGTTTCTAGGAAGAAAGAAATTAGAACTAAAGCAAGAGAAAATGAAACAAAGAGAAGAGAAAATAGAATCAAGATAAAAGAGAATGACAAGAAACAAAAAAGTGTTACTGAGAAAAGAGAAAATGAAACCATAATTCCAAAAGATGAAGCCAAGAAAATAGAAGGTAAATCCAAAATTAACAGGCAAAAAAGAATTAGATTCCAAACAGAGAGAAATTATTTAAAACTACAAACACCTGGAATTAAAGCGGTTACATATTGGGAGAGCAGGAAAGATAGAGATGTTGATACTTTGCAAAACTATAACAAAGAGAAAAACAACGTATTGAATGAAAGGAAAAAAGGGGATTCTCCTGAAGCCAGAAAAACAACAGTCATAGGTAAGAAAAAAGAAGAGAATAGAGTCAAAAAAAGAGTTGAAAGTAATTATAATACAGGAAATGAAGTTAATCAAAGAGAGAAATATGGAATAAATAGGATATCGGATCTGAAAAGGAAGAAAATAAATGAAACGTTAATTGGTACAATAGAAGGAAGTGGAGCTTTAGAGAGACGAAAAATTGAAAGTATTCCGATCCGTGATATTTGTAAAAGAGGTCCACACAAAATACAGTGTAGAGAAAGAGAGGATAAACATATTCGTAAATGCTTTAATGTCAAGTCTAAAATGAGTAAAGCACAAGAGAACTGTGCAAAAAAATATCATGATTATAATGCCCATGAGAGAAAGACTGGAATAGTGCGTAAAATATATAAAGGTGAAAAAAATAAAGGCAAAAAAATAGTCTTTAACACTAAAGAAAAATCTGGACATAGCACCAAGACATTGGAAGGCTTTTTATTAGTGAAAAGAGAGGAATCCAAGCATAGGAGAGCAGAGCACAATATCCAAAAAAAAGGTAAATGCGAAAATACTGCAGCCAAAAAACCATATGCAGTGAATAATGAAACTCAAACTATCAAGATGGGCATTAGTGATACTTCTGGGAAGAACAAACATGATAAATATGAGACCACTCAAACAGATAATATTAGAAAGAGAAAATCATATGAATATAGTTGCAAAGAAGATTGCCCTTCAAAAAAGAGAAAAATCAGATCACTGGAGGGAGAACGTAATGGAAGGAGTGAAAACTGTAAAGTCACAGAGAAAGTAAGTGACAGAAAAGAGAAAGGACACACAGAAAAGGAAGAGGAAAATACTGTCCATAGTGTAGTTTCAACAGAATATCCCTTCAGTGATGCTGTGATTAGTAACTTAGAAGAACCTTTTGACATAAATGATATTCCTCCTACTGATGAGATGAAGTATGATACACTTATTGAAGATAGAATTCAAGAAAAGTCTAAGCTTTTTGAGACAAAATCAATGATTTCTCATTTGAATAACAGAAACTCTGCGTCATTAAGGAAAACTTACAGTTGTTCTAAGCATAAAAAGAGGAAAATTCTTAATTCAAGATATATGAAAAGTAAAAGTAGAGAGCAAAATATTTATGCTAAGGATAACAGCGCAAGAAATAAAACCACTGATTTCATTATAGCTAAACCCGACCACGTATGCACTACTAAGCCTGCCAGTACCAATTGCAAAAGACGCATGAGAAGCTATCCCAAATCAGTTCACTGGTTTGATGATGTGAGTTCACTGAACTCTAATAACAAGAGTATTGTCTGTAGTAAGAAAAAAAAGAATGTGTCTAAAAGCAAATCTATATTAAAGAAGAGAAATTATCAGGAAGGTTTATTTTCATATCATTCGGATCAGAAAAGTCAGGATAATACAGATACTAATTGTCCTGAGAATCAGAGTACTTCTACGATTATTAAAAAGCCTACCGATCGAAAAAATCCAAAATTCTTTAAGTCAAAATTTGCCCTTGAGAGTTACATATCTTCCTTAACCTGTACTTCCTCAGCAAAATGCATCCCTCCACAATTCTTCACGAGAAGTAAGAGCTTCGAGCTACTTAAGCATAGATACCCGCCTTATACACATGGTAGAGATGAAGAGAGGCTAAACAGTTGCAGTAATATTCCTGGCATCTCAGATGTCAATAATTCAAGTCATCCTTCTCTAGATACATTACAACATGAGGTACTACATCCACTCATTGATAATTCTCCTGACTGGATCTCTCCATTTCATAAGGATAAGCTGTCTCGCAGGAGCCAGGAATTATATGATATTTTCAGTGAAATGGATTCTCATATTAAGGTATGTTCATTAAAAGCCCATTTCTTCTTATTTTCTATGCATGGCTGTAATGACTTTGACAAAATATTTTTATTTTTGCTGACTCAAAGTACTTAATTTTCATGATATACTTACAATTGCTATTTCAAATGGCAACGAGCTGTAGTTTTTAAATATTTTTTTATTTATTCCCTGTTGACTGTAACTTTTATCAAAATTTATAACTTTCTGGCTCTGAAGAGTTCATACCAGTTTTCCTCTCACCAACATTCTGGTCACTTCTCACGTAGATGGGCTTTTTGCAAGGGACATTTTAGTTTTTTACTTTTACATTTATTCTCCATTAATGCAGTAAACTATATTAAACACAGCTCCCATTAATTTATTCAGGTTGAGTTCAGTCCTGCTGGACTGTATTGCAACTATAAATATTAAGAGCAAAAGTATTCTATATAAGGTACTTCAACTGGTTCTGTCATGGCTGTATATTTGTTAAAACTATATACAGTAGAAAAACACTTCCTCTTAATGCACAACATCTAACATGACTTAGGTTTTCCTGGATTGCATGAATGCTTTAAAAAAAATGGTTTTGCTCACTGAGCATTCGGCTTGGAACGGGACAAACCTGTGTTCAAGGCCACCGCTGGGCGTTAGAGTGGGCATCCAGCCTTAATTCCCCAGCACCAAACTGTTTCCACCTTCATTCGAGTGACATTGCTCACTGACTTTGGGTAAATTAATTTATGTATCATTATGAATTTGCTTATTATTTTCCTAATGTGTTTTTCATATTTTCTGGTGTCAAGATGTCTTGTAAGCAAATACAGTATATACAGTACTGTATTTTATTTCTGCTGTCTATATACAACAGCCATAATCCCTCTCATAAGGAGGTGTCCGAGTCAATGCAAAAACTTTACACTTTGTGGGAGGAAAATACAAAAGAGGGGATTCCCAATTTCAATACTTCACTCCATATAGGCAAATTTTATAGCACACAGGGGAACATGAAGGAGGTATTCTGTTCCCCTCCTCACTAGCTACTAGGTTTAGATATCTTTATTTTATCTGCAAATCACCTTCAGTGGAATACAGTACTGAAAAGCCCTCTGGTTGTGACAGGAATGTTATTAAACAAGTGATAATTATATCTTTTAATAGCTATACATATTGATATCCATTACAGGTGCCTTACAAGCTCTTTAAAATGTACAGAAGGAAACAGAGTGATGCATTTAAATTATCTGACTCCTACTGTGCTAATTGTCGAAAGGGATTTAATCAGGATTTATCTGTAAGTATTGATATTTAATCCTGGTTAGTTGTGAGACACCTCTCAAATGCTTACTTTCGTGTTGAGAACCTTAAATTATGTCTTTGCCACTTTAAAGGCGTAGTGATGTGCAAATTTTATGATATAATAGTACCCACTTCCACAATTTTTAAGTATGAATGACACTTGGTACATAACGTATAAGCTAATACTATGTAATCCTTATTGAATGCTGAAGTAGCAGTGTTAAGAGGATATAAGTTTCATAATAAAGCTGTGTACAGTGATGACACATTTGAACTGTAGACTGATTATAGATCGTCAGTATATACTTCCTAATTCCTTCTCAAGTATCTGTGAAATTTTTTTTCCCAAAACTCTGTGGTGTGTGTATTTATTACATAGGTGTTGCAGTCTCTTTCTGTTGTTAGTGGATTTGGTAAAATAATATTAGAGAGTTGCTCTCAAAACGCATTATGCTTAGGATATAGGGTGAAAAACATAATGCCATGCTGTGCTTAAAAATGATTGGCATAGTAATATAAACTCTCACAGTCTTGCCATTTATTTCAATATGAAGTTTATTAAAGTTACTGTCTGTGTTAGTGGTCAATTGATTCATATTTCAGTATGTTTAAAGAAATATGTTGTTTTTGTTAAACTACCAGGAATGGATTTATGTTTTTTATGTTTATGATAAATAATTGTGACGTACAACACAGTTTGTTGGAACTTTTGTCATGCACTGTTGTAAATGGAAAAATTGCATAATACAAAAATGTTTTATGAAACTTTGGCGTGAACAATTAACATATTTACATAATGTAAATTTAAAAAAAAAATTCTATTGTTTTATAGGTTGATGACCTTTAATTGTTATATATTTATATATCTGTTTTTCTTTGGATGAGTTCCAGTGTTATTTCATTCATGTGTTAATTGAAATTGTATTCATTGTTAATTTGTTCTTAAAAGAATTTAAATACCATTAATGCTGTATTTAAGTTTGTCCACCAAGAGGCAGTTTTTGCAGTTTTGAAATGAAGGATGGACTTAACTGGCACGTATGCCTTAACTTTGTACATACATCTAGTTCTTAGAATAACACAAAGATAGGTTCTCAGAAGTGCCGCGTAATATAACGAGTTATTTTCCATAAGAAACAATGATAATGGGCATAGATATATTTCACAACCATACATAGACACACTCTACCAAAGATATAAGATAAGTAAAACATATTTTATAAGTACATAACAAAGCAGAAAGACCTGTAGTTATTTATATTAACATGCAAATAGTGTGCAATATAAGACATACAGATTTACTGTAGAGTAAACAAATTAATGCACTCTATTATGCAGTGGGCAACAGGCATACACTGGGACGTGCATGGTGGCGGTGAGCACGAGGATGTGGGAGAACGAACCTCTCAGCGTGGTTGCTGTTTGTTCTTAATGCTTTTTTTCCATTCTCTCCATAATATCCGATCACATTAAGCGGTAGAAGAGGAGGATGCGGGAGAACGAATCTCTATCTGCAAACTGTGTTCCGCCTCCGTATCAGCTGATGCACTCTCGCACGCTATTTCCCTGACAATATTATATCGCAAGTTTGTTTGCTGTTTGTTTTTAATGCTTTTTTTCCATTCTCTCCATAATATACGATCGCATTAATCGGTAGAAGAGGAGGAGGATGCGGGAGAACGAATCTCTAACTGCGAACGTTTTGCCGCCTTCGTATCAGCTGATGCACTCTCGCACGCTATTTTATCGCAAGTTTGTTTACCGTTTGTTCTTAATGCTTATCCACGTACTGTACTTAGCATTTTTTCCATTCTCCATAATATCCGATCGCATTAAGCGGTAGAAGAGGAGGATGCGGGAAAACGAACCTCTATCTGCAAACGTTTTACCGCCTCCATACCAGCTAATGCACCCTCGCATGCTATTTCCCTGACGATATTATATCGCAAGTTTTTTTGCTGTTTGTTCTTAATGCCTTTTTTCCATTCTCTTCATAATATCCGATCACATTAAGCAGTAGAAGAGGAGGAGCATGGCGGAAAAGTGCCTTCGAGGCAGTCGATTATTTACAAATTATTTTTTTTTTTTTGCATGAGCAATATATATATATATATATATATATATATATATATATATATATATATATATATATATATATATATATATATATATATATATATATATACACTTGAAAAAAGCTGCTGGCCCTAGTTTATGTGTATAATCACTTCTATGGACTTAAATGCCATATAAGACCACTGCTCCAGTCAATTATGGCAGCACCTTTTTTATTCTTGGTGGAGGAATTTGAAGATAGTTGCTGTTGGCTTTCGCAAAGCTGCCTGCCCGAACAGCCCCTAGACTCTTAAGAAGGTCCACAACCAATCCCAGGCTTTTCCCTCAAAGCTCTCTGGGAGTGTAAGTTGTATTGTTGGCATATGCAGTTGTGTGCGGAGCAGTCTTCCATAGTGTGTTTGAGTGTATGAGGTGATATGAAGCATCCTGGATAAGCATCATCGATGGAGTCATCCGGCCTCATCTGGTGGATTAGGAGGGGTGGTTGGTGCATCCAGATGTTTGGTATAGTCTAGTGCGAGTAGCTGTAGTTTAATATATTAGTAAATGCTTGAATACATTTTATATGCCACAGACAAAATATTACATTGATATTTTGAAGTAACATGAAACGTGCGAAAAATCAGAAAAACTAGACATATCAAATGTCACAATTCATTTGTTAACTGTTTACTTTTGAGAGCAGATATACTAACTATGCAGGCTGTAATGCTGTATAAACATATTTAGAACAAAATAACAAACTTAATAATAAAAAAGAATCATTTAAGTGCAACAACAGCAGGTATAAGTTAGCTGTTCATGTCATCAAAAGGAAGAGCTAAAAATAAAAAAGTAATTTTGAGGTTTTACAATACTGTACTAGTCTCATCAAGCAAATTAATCTAATCAACTTCCTTATCGATAACAATAATATGAATCATAAGTGTGAAAGTTTAAAAAACTAAGGGTGCTAAGCATTGATTTGCACCTTAACCTATTACAGTGTTTGCAGGAATATATACATGACTCCTGGAAAGAAAGGCAGGAAATTCATTGTTAATTACCATGATGGAGAGAAAATTTTACAAAGGTATGCATCTTAGAGTCACTTAAATTCACAGCTTCACAGTACAAAAAGGGGTCCATGACCTGGAGTGGCAACTTCTAAATCACAGGCTCATCCTCTAGAGCTGCACATTAGAAGAGAAGGCCAAGCAACTCAGAAGTGAAGCAGCAAAAGAGGACAAATACCACAACCAACCTCTGCCCCTCACGAGGCACAAGAACCTAGGACATACCAATTACCTCATGTCTCAACATAACACATAACAAAAAATTTCTACACTTAGAAATGAATCTCCGGCATTCATATCTCGAGACTCCTTCAATCAGAAACATCAAGAGAAATCCAGGACCCAAGTACAAATACATATGTCCAACATTCTTCACGCCCATCATTTTAAGCCTTCAACTTAAAGTTCAGTTTTACCTGCAACTCCTGCAAAACTGGATCCATTTTACTTGTACAATGCTTGCTAACTTGAAACACTTCACACAGTGCCCTCTACACACTCCTTCCACACCCCATCCCCACAATATGCACATCCTTTCTCCACCATCAACATTCCCAACCCCCCCTAGTATCACTGCAGCCATCATTACAATCTTCTCTTACTGTTTCTCCCCCACCTACACCCTTTGCAGCAGCACCTAATGCACTCCACAAACACGAACATCAGCATCAATTTTCTACAATTATTATTATTATTATTAAAAAATCACACCCTTAAAGCAATACAATATACTCATTTTGCTATATTACGAAAAAAAAAAATAACTAAACACCCACATTCCATAACTTCTCTATTCCCTCATGCAATCGGACACAAAATGGAAGACCACCGCAGACAGTCACAAATGGCAACAGCACCATAACATACACTCCGTATGAGCTGTGTGGGAAATTTTGGGATGGGTGGTGGCCTTCCTTGGGGACTTGGGGCTGTTTGGCCTGGCAACATAAGCAACACCAACAACGGGGGCCGAATCTCATATAGGTTAACAAGAGACAAGTTCATTTCAAACCCACAAGCACAGTGCATATCACTGATGAGCATATTTCACACTATACAAAATTTTAATTTTGTATGACAATAATGCACACAGACCTAATAATCTTGTTGCCATGATATGCTGGGCATATGTTGAAGCGTTTTACGTTTCATAATTGGTCCCAATTAGCTTGGGGGTGGACACAGACAGGTTTGAGCTAGTGAATCAAGGCTGGATTCCCTACCTATTTTCAATGCGTCACAATTGGTCCCCATTTGCTTGGGGGTAGACATAGATGGGTTGGAGCTAGGGAATTAAGGCTGTACTCCCTACCTGATGCCTCGTGATGGGCTCAAATGCATGCTTATCACTTCCTGAGTTGTGCTCTAACCAATGTGCTACCACGTACATTACTGGAATTATTTTTCCTCCTGCACTCAAATTGTGTTGTAAGGGGAAACTTCAAGGGACAGGGGAGTGAGAGGTGGCAATCCCTTACTCTGTTTTATCTTTAATTGCCAGGGAACTGCTGATAGAGGAGGTAAAATTGAGCAGAGTATTTACCAGGTTGGGTTTATAGGGGATCTTGGACATTTATAAAGATGGTGCAGAGGTTATATGATCTATGTATTTGTATTTTTCTTTATACAGTATTAGCTTCAATTAAAATGCAAGTCATATGGTCATAACTCTCCAACTTCTGGTAAGTTTTTATTCAGTGAGTACAGTTAAATGAATTTTGCAATAACTATCTGATTATCAACCATTACACTGAACACGTGGGAACATAGTTGTGTAGTTGTTAAAGCACTTGACTCAGAAAGTGAGAAACCCATATTAGATCCCACTGCAGGGCGTTAGGAAGAGCATCCAAAATAAATTCCCCAGATCCAACTTGTGTCCAAACCCCATTTGCATGAGGATAAGAGTGACATATTGACAAAAATATTACACTAAAAATTTACTCTCCTAGCCTGCAAAGAAATTCTCTGACAAAATGTCAAACTGTGACCTCTAGTTCTACAGTCTTGCATAACTACTCAATATGAAGCTGCAAGTAATAGTAAAAATAGGAGGAAATGTCTTAGAGTGGTTAAAAACCTTATTAAGATGAACAAAACAACACAACAAATGAAATGAAAATGCAAAATGTTAATAGCTATCAAAGCAACTACAAGAAACTAATACAGTATAAGTTACCAACACGTATCTTAAGTGGGGTTGAAGTAACCTAACTAATCTTGCCAAACGTAACCTAGTATTATATATTTCATGAGATGTTTCTTAAAGGGAAGTAAAAGTAAACATGTACCAAACTGAAAGGCTCTATAACCCCATATACAAAATTAATCAATTTCTTTTCTGAATTACTGTGTATTGCACTCTTAAGTGGCGCTATTTTTTTATGTTCACAGTGGCCCTATGTATCTTTTCCCCTCCCATTTTCCCAGTCCTAACCAATCGTAGCGAGTGTGGAAGGTCAAGAGGGAATGTTTTCTCCAGTAGGTTATAGATGGTGTTCTCCAAGGAGGATTCTTAGTTCCGTTCTGATCATCAAATAGTAAAAGTTAAAAAAGGCTCAACATTGCTCAGGTAATTAGTGACGATCTCTAAGTGTTCCCTATGTCATCACAGACTTATTGCTCATATTTTATCAATGCCGATTATATTATCTGATGTACCAGTTTATCAGGGATGCGAAATTGTTTCTCTAAATATCTGTAAACTTCTTCAAATCTAAATATCTCTATTATCACAATACTGTACTTATTATTGAGATTTTACTAATTCCAACTGCTTTCTCTCCTGTAAGAGTTTCTCAGAATGTGAAAAATATTCTTTTATTTATTAATCTATTTCTTCCACTACTTGCGAAATTTCTTTTTATTATTTGTGTAACATATAACACAATCACTAGCCCCTCAGTAACGCAGTGTTTAGAACACTCAACTCGGAAAATAACGAGCCCGTATTCAAGCCCTCCGTAGGGCGTTAGGAAGGACAGCCAGTCTTAATTCCCAAGCTATACCAGGTTCCACACCTATTCGAACAGAAAAAAAAATACGCACGTGGCTAGGTTTAGATTTGGTTTTAGTTCATAAGAATTATTTGGATTACTACTAAGGTTTTACTGGCGCTTCCTGTGACTTGGAAGTAAAACAATTTAGGCGACCACGCACGCACACACACACACATACAAATGTAGGTAGGTAGATAGATATTATACAATACTACGAATGAGGTAAATAGTTTGCTTTCAATATCCATTAAGAAAGAGAGAGAGAGAGAAAGTCAACACATAACAGCGTTTTCAACCATATCAAAAAATCTTTCATCTTGGCAAAATATAAATTCAACCTACCTGCTAGAAATTTTCAAGTCAGCTGTTCTACCTCACATGTATGTATGAATGCATTAAACAAATGGATTTGTAAATAAGTAACAGTATGTAAACACATACGAGTATGAATGTACGTATGTGTCTGTTCGTTATCTTGGGTCAATATTAGCCCCAGGCTTGACATTTAGAGAGGAGTGATTAAGTTGACCTTGGCTCATCCGAACTTGATATCAAAGAGCCTGACCTGACCTACTCTACGCCATAAATAATTTTAAATCTGGCATTTCATTTATCTTTTATACTCGCATTCCTTTTTTCATTATTTGTACTCAGCAAAATTATAAACATTTCATTCACAATGCTCTCTCCTATGTATGTTCAATAACAAAGACTCGTTAAATGTAACAAGCGAACTGATCTATTATGTACACAACTTTCAGGCAGCTTTACTGGTTTATTAACACATTCACCAATTTCCAAATACATTACCTCGTTACCTACCACAAGAATTCGTGTCTTAACCCAACTGACCTCACGGGAAAGAAACCCCACGCTTTGGAGCCACTAAACATCTCTTGGTCAATTTTTTACCACATCACTTCTGTTCCTTAAATGCGAGTGCATTAGGCCATTTTCACACCTAAGTGGCACATAGCATGCTAGTTGAAAACGAACATCCGGAAATATATGAAACCTTTCGCACAGAAGTGGCGTGACACGTCCCATGTGCCACGCTACTTCTGTGTGAAAGGCTTCATATATTTCCGGATGATCGGTTTCAACTGGCGTGCCACGTGCTACTTTGGTGTGAAAGCGGCCTTAAGCGTTTACAGTTTCTACGCTTATTATTTGATTCATTAACACTTATCAAATCTTTCCATAAAACTACGAATTTATTTATCGCTGTCAGTTCCTGCGCTGTGTATATGAATCATTTCCTTTAAAACTACGAATACGCTTAGCGCTTTTTTTTTTCTCAATGCGTAATTCCCTTCATGGTATCACATGTTTCCTTAAAACAACAAATGAATTTAGCGCTTACAAATTCTGCGGTTTTAATATTAATCCCTTATGCTAATATCTCCCCTCAGAGCTATGTATACATTTGGCGTTTACTGTTTCCTCTCTTAACGAATTCCATATCACTTATTTTTACACCAAAATAAAAATTAATCCCTCATATGCTGCTCTTAAGCTTTCTGTGAATGATTAATCCAGATGCCATTTGGGTTGATTAAGATACACGCATAATTACTTGGCATTACAGGGCTACTTACAGTTTCTATGCCCAGGGACTTGCAAGCATGAACTATTCTTACAGTAAAAAAAAAAATAACTAAGAGAAAAAAAGCATTAACTATTCTTACAGTAAAAAAAAAAAAGTTCTCATACACTCTACAAAGGTGTTCTATGTGCCTGATCCTCGCAAATGACACTTGGGGGTGATTATGAAATAGGAATAATATATGAATGATGATCTGAAATTACAGCGAATACTGGTAAACCACAAAGTGTGCCATCATCTTCACGCCTAATGGCGCGATTAGCCCGCTTAAAAGGGGAAATTTTCTTTTATTACAAAATAGACAGGAAAGAGATAATGAAAACGTTGTATAAGAGGAGTTAAAGAGGAATAAGGAAGAAAATGGAAGTGAGAATATATGATTTAATGGATATAAAGAGGAATAAAAAGGCTACAGGAGGAATAAAAAAAGTAAACAATGCAGACGAGAATTAGGACGTCTTTTCGTCCGTCCTTCCTTTGATTTATGATGAGTGAGTCATTTATTATAGGTCAGTGTTCGCGACAGCTGTTGAGAGAGAGAGAGAGAGAGAGAATTATATACCACTATATGTCTGACGTATCCCTATTTGTAAGACATTCTCGAGCCTAATACAACAGTAATAACTTCCTGATTCCTACAGGAGTGGTGAATGGCGCTTACCTTGATCTTTCACCATAACTAATTACATGGTCTCTCTCTCTCTCTCTCTCTCTCTCTCTCTCTACACACATATATATATATATATATATATATATATATATATATATATATATATATATATATATATATATATATATATATATATATATATATATATATATATATATATATATATATTATATATATATATATATATATATATATATATATATATATATATATATATATATATATATATATATATATATATATATATATATATATATATATATATATATATATATATTATATTAAATATTATATATTATATATATATATATATATATATATATATATATATATATATATATATATATATATATATATATATATATATATATATATATATATATATATATATTAAATATTATATATTAAATATATATATATATATATATATATATATATATATATATATATATATATATATATATATATATATATATATATATATATATATATATATATATATTATATTAAATATTATATATTAAATATATATATATATATATATATATATATATATATATATATATATATATATATATATATATATATATATATATATATATATATATATATATATATATATATATATATATATATATATATATATATATATATATATATATATATATATATATATATATATATATATTCCGAACTCAAATGATTGAATAGCTTTGTTTCCCTTGAGCCAATTTCCAATACTCATAATCGAAATTTTGCTACAGGTTTTTGTTAGTCATTTATAGTTACTGGATTCATTATGTTTTTATGCCTCTTTATATATCAAAGTACCTATCTATCTCTCTCCAGTACTTTGAACTTCAAGAATACAGGTCAAATCCATTAAGCAATGTCTGCATTGCTAAAGAATCTGGAGACGACAATTACCGAAAATTAGCTAGTTTTTCGAATTAATAATGCAAATTATGTGGCCTTTGTATTTTACAAAATAAGATAATGCAGTGATGCAACGGTGCTTCTTAAGTTTGCGGTCTATGGATATTTATGATATACAGTTACTTATACGTCTATAGACAATATGAAATTACAGTTTGTGTAATTGTGACTCACCATAGAATGATGGTTTGAATTAGGTTAACTTAGGTTAGGGTACAACAAACTATAGTGTGTGGCACCTATACATTTTTTTTTTTACCACAATGAAAGCGCTAGACTGTAAAAGAACATAATCAGTATTGTTAATCTTATCTCTAAATTTAAGTGAATGATTTTATTTTATTTCAAGGTTTAAGCTATTCTCAAAGAGTATATAATATTGGCGTACGTTAAAGTATTGCATTTTTATTTAGTGATTAATGCAGTGATAACACAGGTAAAGAATCATTACCTGTTTATATAAAATAATATTCTGGTCAGTTTGTAAGATAGACACATACCTTTCTGTTATTTATTTTGTCTGCAGCGATAAATATAAAAAAAAATATATAAGAAATCTCAAGGTAATGACAGACGTGTCAGTGGCAAGCTAGATGAAGGAACGAACATATGAAAAATGGAAATTTCTATGAATGAACATTTTTCTGATAACTTGAAATTAGTTGGCAAAATGCGTTTTGGGGGAAAGTACGCAAAATAATGTAGTGTCCATTTTTTTTTTTTAATGAAAAGCGAAACAATGTCTCTGAATTTGATTACGTAGAAGATGGCAGATCCTGAAACCAACTTTGTCTATAGCTAAAAGTTATAATTCATAACCTATGGAGAAATATATATATATATATATATATATATATATATATATATATATATATATATATATATATATATATATATAATAAGCACATTACATATGTGAAAA
>JAXCGZ010020773.1:215000-256336 GCA_037179515.1 Halocaridina rubra
GATGGCACAAAAAGAACTTCACAACATGTTTCCCGGGTACTATAAATCTTTACAGATATTACGACTTTAATTGCTATTGATTACCACTGGGTACTTGGTTCCTCGTGGTAATTTTATTTAGTCTGCTTGTTACATAACCCAATCCTAATTGCGGAATACTGATTTTTTATATTTCAGCTCTAATAGTAAATGACAAAAAATTAATTTAACTTTCTCCTACTTGCTAATTGTGCTATTTCGATGGTGCATTGTCTCGGTAAAGCACAAATATGCACTGATTAAGAGACTGTTTAAAAAAAAAAACACACACACACCAAACAGACACACACTAACACTTTTAACTTGTTAAACAGCAAAATATAAAATTACATTTGGTCTTGGTGGATAAGGAAATGCATTAGTGAAATTTTAATATGTACAAAAAGTACAGTACCACAAAACCATCACACAGTCATTGGATCAGCCTTAACAATCATTCTAATTTTATCTGTATTTCGACTGGTTATTTCATCATGAGAGAGAGAGAGAGAGAGAGAGAGAGAGAGAGAGAGAGAGAGAGAGAGAGAGAGAGAGAGAGGTAATATAAATATTCGTTATCTAAGAGCAGAAATAATAAAACCTATATAAACCATAGCATAATACGGATAAAGTCCACAAGTAACATCACCAGTAGAATGAACACGCACTGCATTCTTCATTAAATCATCACTATTTTCACACTATAAACACATTAAAGTAATTTCAAGAAATATTATTTTTTATTGAATATATAAGAGATATCTGTGGCCACAAAGCAACTGTATAGAGAACACAGTCTTAATAATATTAAACCACAAAAGTAATCGCACAAAATCGAGGTGTAACTGCGGTTAACCAGTTCAAGAACGTCTAGATTCTAGAGTCTGGAGGGTTTCCAGACCCGTGCTGGAGGTCTCATGGAACATTAAAATTATGTAATAGTTATCATACTTTGTTATGATGGGTTGTTGCATAACTGTTGTCACAGGTATATAAAAATATTATCGCAGGTGGTTCTTGAAGACTAAAGCAATGTATACAGTACTTATATTACTAATTGTCGAATATAAAATACACTGACCAAAATCAGAATATGTTTTATGACAGGACTGTATAGTTTTGTAAATCGATTATAATATCACCTTCAGCCAGAAGTAAATGCCCTATTAATATATTTAAAAAATCAATAAGAAATACAAAGACTATCTCTATAAAGAAACACACGGCGTACTAGAAGCAAGCCAAAAGGATATACATTAACTATGTTGTTTGTAAAGGAATGAGTCACCATTAATCAC
The DNA here is from genome assembly GCA_037179515.1 of Halocaridina rubra. Lineage (NCBI taxonomy): Eukaryota > Metazoa > Arthropoda > Malacostraca > Decapoda > Atyidae > Halocaridina > Halocaridina rubra. Next base: position 216,317 of record JAXCGZ010020773.1, read on the forward strand.
CAATCGAATGGCGTGAACATAGGTTGGAGCTGGGGAATTAAGGATGGATGTCCTTGCTAATGCCCCGTGGTGGGCGGAAAGTCGAATGCTCTAACTACTGCGCTACCGCAGTACCCGTGCAGTAATTATGGTAACACGAGAGAATGTCAAGGAATACAAGTGAAACTAAATTGAGGCATGTGGGTTGTTTCCCAATCTTTTCTCTCGCAGGGACCCTTGCATTAAATATGAATTTCTAACTGACCAGAGCTCTTGAAAGGATTTTTAACTAACATAAAAGTAAAGTTCTCCATTTAAATCCCAATTGAATTATGAACATAACTGAATTTCCACTTAAATAACTAGTATTATTTAAAAAAAAAACAATCTAATATAATTACATTTAAAACCATAAATTAAAGAACATCTGAAAAGTTAAGACCATTACTGCAGATTTGGAAATAGCTTTATATCGATAATTTATCTTTTTAACTTTTCATATATCATTATATATATTACACGAAAATCTCTTGAAGGTTTGAAAATAGATCACGGACCTCCAGGGAGTAGCAGCCTACAAGTTGGGAACCTCTGATCTACATACTGTACACTACGTAATCAGCGACAATCAGGCAAAAAATACTCTTTACTACATAATTGCATCATTACAAACTTAATGGTATTTACACATGCTGTTAATCCTAACTATAGACTATAATTATGATGTTCGCCATTTGAATGGGGGTGGGCAAGTTGGAGACTAAAACACAATTAATAAACGGAATTTCTCTTTTTTCCACTCAGGTTTTCCCTTAACTACAAAATGGCCAAGACCTTTTCCAACGTTGCGAAGGCAGTGGCACTATTGATATTTTGCTTGGCAGTGTCTGTATCAGGAATGAGCGACCATGTTCCTGAGGCTGCCTGCCAAAGTATGGTACCCTTAGGACACAATGCACAAGCTCAAACTTCATCACCTCCTTATGTACTGAAGGTACCGCAAGGACGTGTTCCCATAGGCTCTGAGGTCAATGGTAGGTATCGTAAACATCCACACATTTCTTCTTTTTCTTGTTTTTCAGATTATTATTATTATTATTATTATTATTATTATTATTATTATTATTATAAGAAGAAGAAGAATACAATCAAGCATTGAAATGACTTAAAATTCAATCAGGATTTGAACCTGGGATCTGTAGAACAAAACCACGGTTTAGTGGCCAAGAGCACCATGTGGTGGACTCCTGTTCTGCAGGTGCCAGTTTCGAATTCCAAGAGTAGGTGAGAGCAAATTTTGATTTATTATTATTACTATTATTTTACCTAATAGCAGGCCTATTATTGAATATACTGTATATCTTTTAATATTACTTTTCAAGAAGTGTCTCACTCTGTGATAAAATTCGAATTCCCTTACACTATGTAGACTTATAGTGGCTGGAGTAATGCTGATTCACGCTATGCCGTCCTCATGTTCATATGGGTCATGGTTTGTCTGAATTCTGAGTAATGGCACAAAGGAAAAAAAAGGCAATTGCCAGTTTCAATGACATTTCCATGAGAAATGGCCTTATAACGGTCGACAATCTCGCTTTCTTTTAATGATCCTTGACACCGGAGTTGACTTCAATTTGAACATGGGCTATACTCTATTCAAACAATTTAAATCTGTTTGCTATATTTGATATTAATGCAAATGAAGTTTTAGCTATGACTCGGGTATTATCCCTAAATAACAGTCATGATTTCTATTTTTTTTTTCGAAACCTTAGAGATGTCTGTGACATATTATGCTAATGTCTATTCCTATCTCATTAGAAATAATAAACCTATTGAGATGTTTAAGATAAACTATCATTCTGCCTTTTCTCATTCTAGTCGTAGTGGCAGGCATAAACCTTACTTACATGCTATTGTCTATTCCTATCTCATGCTTTATATTTTAACTATTAAAATGTTTAAGATAAACTATCATTCTGCCTCCTCTCATTCCATAGATCATGTTAAAATTTATTCCTAGCTCATGTTTAATAAACTATTGGAATGTATGAGATAAACTATCATTCTGCCTCCTCTTTTCATTCTAGTCGTAGTGGCAGGCATGAACCCCCAGATCATGTTCAAGGGTTTCTTCATAAAAGCTTTTGATCAATCAACTGGGCAGCCCATTGGCAGTTTTACTAAGGCTCCTAAAACCATTAACTGTGATGGAACTGCGGTGAGTAATAATACGTGGCATAATGGCCTTAGTCTCGAGGAAAGGAGAAAGAGAATGGCTTTTCAGCCATTACTTTTTCATAGCATCTTTCTTCCCGCTTGAATTTATTTTCATTTTCTCACTGGATGGACATCAACTTGTTTTATATTTCTAACTTATGTATGACTAATACAAGCACACACATTTAATCAGATATATATATATTGTAGGCAAGAGTAATTAAATACTGTCTAGACTCCAAATATTTCAGGGCTTGGTAACTTCATAAGAAAAGGCAATATCACTAAATTTTTATGGTGATTGACAACGTGTAATAAAGTACATGTAGTCTAAAATAAGGAGAAATATCATCACTACAAGCCTATTCCGTTTACATAACATAAAGAACAATGTAAAATGATTACGATTTAAGTCTTAAATTACACCTTAATAAGATTTGAGAGAGAGAGAGAGAGAGAAAAATAAGTAGATACTCGCTTTTTATGAACAATTGAGAGAATAAAATAAATACACTGTTCTGAGAAGGATCCCTTCCACCTAAAAATTATTATTTAACACTCCTTTATGATTACTGGTTTATAAAGTTTAAATGCAAATGATAGAGATGAATGCATTCTTTCTCATACATACCTAAATATACACATACATATACAATGCTCGTGTTACCCTTTGTATATGGAGTGGCCGAATCAAAGCACACATGCATCATGCAGAAAACCCGCACCCTATCCCTCACAAATGACCCTCCTCCCGCCACAGTGTATGGATCGACTGCAAAAATCGCATATCTAGATATCTAGGTTATTTTGACTACGAATGGAAAACAGGAAACTATGTAGTACCTTAGCACTTACGAGTATAATTATCTTCTCATCTTCAGTAGATAAATATACTCTTAAGCACCAAGGTACTCCATTGTTCAATGTTTTTCCTTCGTAGTCAATATAATTATATTATTCACTCGTTTTTCATGAAGTAAATTTTAATATATCTTTGTTTACTTAGTATTCAATAATTCTCATTTCGTCAGTCTGGAGCCCATCACGCTGGTCCCCATCTGAAAGAATCTGAAGTTCTGGCCTGGTCCCCACCCCCAAATTTCAAAGGATCTGTCATCTTTATGTAAGTTATATAAGAATTCAGTCACTTGTTTGCTGACATAATCATTAAATATATATATATATATATATATATATATATATATATATATATATATATATATATATATATATATATATATATATATATATATATATATATATATATCAGCTAAGCACAATATTATATCTTAAAACATGAAACATTTTGCTCCTGGCCTAGATTCAAACCTAGGACACTTTATCAGTGTGCTGAGAAGCTACCAATTCACCTTCGGTGGTGCAGCTGGATGGGCCTAAGGACACTGATGATGTGTCCTTGGGGCGAATCCCAGCCAAGAGAAAAATTGTTTCATATATATATATATATATATATATATATATATATATATATATATATATATATATATATATATATATATATATATATATATATATATATATATATATATATATATATATTAACTAATTATTTATACTTTACTTTCTCTTCAATACAGGGCTACCATCGTAATGGAGCGAACTGTTTTCTGGACCAATGTTGTTTCAAGTCCTCTAGTTTTTGCCTAATATAATTTTCTCCATTTTTTCTGCCCTCTACTTTAGCTCCTATAACTTCTTGGAAAGGAATACATTTTATGATTTCTTCATATAACTTCAATAGCCCTGCCGTCATGGTTCTTCTTCAACAAATCTAGTTAAATTTTGACTGTATTTCTTGTATCACTTGAATTTCATTAATTACGTAAATAATAAAAGATGCATAAATCTTAAGATAAAATTCGTTCCATTAAGCAATTTTTGTGTAAATGAATTTTATATATATAAAAACTAAGTTACAACTAGTTTGTGATTGATAACCAGTCCTCATTACTATGCCTCTGTCATGCAGCTAAATATACTTGTAAAGTATTACTAAATGTCTACAAGTTATCATTTGAACATAACTTTCCGGTATTCAGTTTTGAATTTCTCAGTATTATCCTCTAATACTATAAGATTATCTGTAGCTCACTATATAATCTGCATTTACATCCTACATATAAAAGTTAGCATTTATTTCCTCATATGACTGACTGCAATCACACGTTTCCAGTCTTCATTTTACACTTCTAAATCTTTTTCATACTTTCAGATTCTCTCTAGTACAATACATAATCTGCATTACTTCCAACATAAACAAATTAGCATTTGCTTTATTATATGACTGACTGCAATCAAGTTTTACTACATTAACACCTAGAACTGATGTTTATTGCTCATAATCTCTATCCAAAAAACTGGTCAACATAAACCCAGTATGCTAGTATGCTGACCTTTCGGTTTAAGAAATAATACATAATTTTTGTTGTTCTTCTCACTTGCTGTTAACTGTTAAATTTTTACTCATGAAGACATGTTTTAATTATTACTAAGATATTTTGTCAAATGTTATAACTTTGAATGTTCTTAAGAAGCATTAAGACTTAGAATATACCAAGAAACAACAGCCAAGATATTGCACACCTATTGTTTTTTATCTACATTAAATGATTGAGTTACTTATTCAAAGAGAATATTAAGTACAGTATTTAATATTTTTAAATGTAGAAAAATTTTCTAAATAAATGGGCAACACTGTGTGATATAATCATTAAACCTTTTTCACAGTAAACTATAAGAATATATCTGATCTTTTACTCTCACAGCGAGCTAAACTACAACCTAACCAAAAAAAGAAGCTTCCCACTTTCCATTCATGATTACATACAAAGTAATTTAAGTGATATATTTACGAAGTGGCTGGTAATAAAGTCACAGTTCAGGTTAGATGAAGTTAAGTTAGGTTAGACATTTCTTCCGGTGACTTCTTGAATTGGATTCGTTTACGAACAGCACATCACGTCTCGAAAGATCGTGTGATTCAGAACAAAATATTTCTCATATAAACTGCTTCTCTTGCAGAGGTCAACATGTGAACCACAAGCAATGACACAAAAAACAATATATCACTCAATAGTATAATCATAATCATTGTCTCACAGCAATGCACATGCATGTCATATAACGTTAATACGAACAACAATTAAGCGTCAATGTAATACACATTGCGGCTTACCTTTTCCGTAGTCTTGTCCTGAAGAACTGAAGCAATATATGAAAACTCTTTTAATCCAAAGCCGAAGTTCCAACAGCATCCTGAAGACGATTTTCTATGTCTTCTAACTTTTGAAGAATGTCAACAAGCTGGATATAAAACATTAGCATTTCAACTATAATACAGAAAACGCTATTAGAGCATATATTTCTTTGTCATTAAGTATTTATTTGATCAGTGGGCCTGATAGTTCAGTGGTTAGGACACATGACTAGGGAAGTGACAAACCCGTGTTCGACTTCACCTGTCTGTGTCCATCTCCATATGAATGGGAAATAGTTATACTTTATAAAAACAGTACAAAAAAGTATTTACTTCATCAGACAAAGAGCATAAACTTATGAAGTCAGAAAAGCAGCTATGAACTGTACTGTATAAGAAAATAATAACAAAACGGTAAATAAAATGATTCTATGGATAACTAGAGGCCGGTATCTGTTAATAATATTTCATGCAAAGATTACTATCTTTTTGAAATACTGCATTTGTAGCCACTAATGATAATGAGTTTTGTGTACTAAAACAATGGGGGGGGGGGTGTTACATATTGCAATTCAGTGACAGAGTACAAATGACAAGAAAATGCCATTACAACTTACCTGGGATGGTGAGACAGATGAACTTGGAGCATAGAGATGAATAGGTCGAGTTGCTGTCATGGGTCTCATGGGCAGCCCAGGCATCATAAACTCTTCAGTTTTCTTATCCTTCGTGCTACCATTCTGTTTCTTTAAAGAAAAGTAATATCAGATATTATTAAAGCAACATATTAATACATAGTAGCAGAGCGAACAACTTGGGAAGCGAGTGCCTTGAGTTCAAGCACATCTGCCTTAATCCTCCAGCTCCATTATGTCTGTGCCCACCCATTTTCGAATGGGGACTAACTGTGACACATAAAATGGTGCATTATTTATATATACAATAGTTATTGAGGGTATGATACTAGCTATTCATATAAATGAAAACGAATGTAATATGCCTAACATTGATATAGTGAATAATTGTTAGGAATATTTCACTATCAGTAATAAATTCTCACTGCTATACAAACTGATTAAAAAACTTCTCTTCATGTACCTAAGCAAGTATTTATTTCAAAATAAGTCAATGTTTTATAGGACAATTTTCAATTTCTCGGGATAAAACCATGGCTGGTGTTGAACAAAAAATATTGTGAAAGGGATTACTTTATTCTCTTTCAAACATTCAGGTAAGTTTTGTATTTACAAAGTTACATATCTATTTCAAGTGAGTTTGTCACTAACTCTCTATAAAATAGTTTATATCTCAAATAATATTTCTACTAATAAGGCCTTTATTCATATTTGGAAGTCATGCGCATCAACCTCAATGAGTATCTTATCATACTCTCTAAGGGAGATGCTTCAGTGAGTAAGAACTATTATTGATTATATCGCCTCTCCTTCTCTGTCAATAATGTTTCAGTGAGTAAGAACTATAAATGATTATAACCCCTTTCCATCCCTGTCAATAGTATTACATCGCGTAAGAACTAAAAATTATTATAATCCCTCTCCATCCCTCTCAATAATGCTTCCATGAGTAAGAACTATAAATGATTATAGTCCCTCTCCATCCCTGTCAATAATGTTTGTGAGTAAGAACTATAAATGATTATAACCCCTATCCATGCCTCTCAATAAGGTTTCAGTAAGAGCTACAAAAGATTATAGCCCCCTCTCTACCCTAGTCAAATGTCACTTCCCAAAATGAGTGGTGTTAAGATTCCAAACAGCTTATGAAAACAGGTTTATCATTCATTTGGTATAATTCTTTTTGTGTTTACCTTGCTTGGCCTTGGTGATGATGAGGCTGTATACAAAATCTTCGCATCAGGCAGAAGGGCGTCTTCCACAACTTCTTTCACTTTAGCCGACAAGGCTCTGTCATATTCTGCACATGTTTGATGAATAGTAGGTAAATGCTATAACACTATTTTAATATCTAACAAGAAAAGTTACTGGTCTACAGCACTATTATTATCATAATTTTTAGCATGAGCCAAGCAACTAGCCCAGCTGGAAAAAATCAAGGACTACAAATAACAGGGGGATTGTGCAATAAATTAAAACTCCAACATCATATAATAATTGACACGGTGTAAACATAGTACAGATTTTCTGCTAAAAAGTGACCGCAACATCATAGCAGTTAGGAATAATAACAATATTGATGAAGAGTATAAGAAGCAATTCCTACCATCAGGAGTAAGGTACACGGCTGGAGGTGGCGTTGCTAATGTGATGACTTTGCATGGATTCTGTGTTATTTTCTGAGCTCCTACAGGAGACTCAACATCTGGAAGGCCAGAATCTTCCAGAGTGCCTGATGGCATCGTTCCTAAAGATGAGATATCAACATCTCTCGGTGTTATAGGTAGGAGGTTGGCCCCTCGGATCTTTGTTGAGTCTTGTAGTGAAGAAGTCAATTTCGAATGTCCTCCACCTGGTGCTGAGTTTGAAGTAATTAATTTGAAATTCAATTTAATGAAAAACTGGATATTAGTAAAATTATTAAACTCCTGACATGAGTGATCATCATAAAAGCTAAAATTATGGGAGGGAAATAACCCTAACTACATGAAAAATAAATTTCTAGAATACTGTATGTCCTATGCATTAAAATGAAAGGGTAACAGCAAACTTCCCTGTGGTACTGGCATTAACTACATCCACTTTAGGTTCATAAATTCTCTCAGTTTAAAGCACAGTGTAATTTAGGTGCATGAGAAAGCCGATCTGTCAGCAAATATTATCATACAATGACAATTCATGACTAAAACTTAGAAATCCATAATCATTTCTCAGATGATCTACAGCTTACCCAACATCTCAAACTGAGGAATTATTCGTACGATCACGTAGCTAACTGCCAATCCATAGGGCATATTCAGTAGTGCGTTCTATTCTCACACCCATCAGAGTAGATGAAATAAAAAAAAAGCCCTATTTACAAATATCCTGGGTCCTTTGTGTCATATATAATTCCATATCCCACGATAGCTGATATGGGTGCAAGATATACCAGTGAAATCAGTTATACAGGGTTTTGATATACCTTGCCCATTCCATTTTTTTGCTAATCCTTCATTCCATATCTCTTTTATTACGACATGCAAGGAAAATATGGGTAGTATTTTTTCTACACAAAAGTAATAAACCAATTCAACCCTTTTTAAAAGGAGTCATTAAGATATAATCTCAATGTCTAACCTGACACATCAATGTCTAAATTCGGACTGTATGATTGTTGTCCATGAAGAGGTGTGGATGGTGCAACATATGTTGGAATTTGAGGTGGGTCATATCTCTTAAGTTCAGACTGATCTACTTCATCATCAGCATCACCAACCTCCAACGTTGGTATCTGCAGCTCTTCAACAGCTGTTTCTTCTGAAATAATTAGATGTTTTCCATGTAAGGGATTAACAGGCATGTCGTAAACTAGCAAAAACTTCACTTCCATTTGTTAAATTAAAATACTTCCCATGAAACTAAATAAGAAATTATGCATTTTACTACACACCTTTTTCTTCGTTCTCATTTAATTCGGCTTCTGTTTCCGCTGGTGACCTCATTCCTAGAAGGTCCTGAAAACAATTGTCCATTGGTGATATCAATAATGCAACAGAATATTATATAATAGCATATAAAGAGCAAAAGTTATTACATTAAACATCAAAATTAATTGTTGTTGTAGCTAGCCATGTGTTACATTATTCCTCATTCGAGTGGGGGAAGATACAGACAGGTTGGAATTGGGGGATTAAGGCTGGATGCCCATCCTATCGCCCCGCAGTTAGCTCGAACATGGGTTTGTCACATTCAGAATCTACTGCCTAATAATTGCGAGCATTCATTGTTAATTCTAAATTACAAAAGAATTTGCTAATGCCCCTCACCTTCACAAGTCCAACAATAAAATTCAGGAGTTCATATTGGTTCTTCTCATTGGCAATCTCCTCTTTGGTCACTGAGAATGCATCTCCAAGGATGGTAAAGAACATGTTCAAAACAATGAAGGTCATAACAAAGATAAATATGAAATAAAAGTTTACGCCAAACCATCCATATTGATCCATCATGTACATCAAGTCAATATCACCTGTAAAAAAAATTAACCTCATTAAAATTTAACTAATAAGATAAGACATAAGAGGGGTACCGTGGGTAGCATAGTGGATAGAGCGCTCAATTGGAGAAGTGACAAAGCCATGTTTGAGCCCACTGAGGGGCGTTAGAAAGGGCATCCAGCCTACGTCCCCCTTATAGCTCCAACTTGTCTGTGTCTACCTTTCAATTCAAATGGGGATTAATAGTGACACATAAAACGACAAACAACAACTCATGAAATGAGAGGAAAATAGTAATGCACTTTATAATACTCTGAAAGGATCTATCTTTTATCCATGGAACGCAATAATTCTCATTACATTTGGAAAATACAATAACCACTATGAAGAAAAGAAGCACTTGATATTAAAAATTTGCATAGGAAAAATATTTCTAGACAAAAATTTATACATAATTTTCTTTAATCTTATAATAGCGAAATAGGAAGTGCTGCCCTTACTGCATATGCCATGAGGAAATAACTCTTAACATGAGAACATAACTATATTCATTGTTAATATACGAAAAAATACCATAATCTTACCTAATAGATGACCCAACATACTCTCAATAGCAGTTACGAAATTTTTGTAGATCCCCATACCTGGACTAAAAGCTGAAAAAGTTATATAAATACTTTGGTAAAAGAGAATATATTAATTCTGAGAATTATATATTAAATTACTGTATCTACTTATTACAGCTTTAAGTGGAATATATATAAAGGTCGATATAAAATAAATATTTTTGTAAAGTGCATATACTGTATATTAATTCTGAGACTTACATATTCAACTACTGTATCAACTTATTACAGCTTTATGTGGACTATAAATAAAGGTCATAGTCTGTCAAAAACTTACCTACAAATGCAAACTGAACAAAAGCTAAAAATGCTGTGATAAATGTAATGGAGAAAGTAACCATCTGTCCCGTGCAGTGTTGCAGCGTGCGAGCCAGCATCGACATTTTCACATTGAACCTGGAAATTAACAGATAGTAAATATATCAACAAAATGGCACATGAAATATCAAGTGCATAATGCATCATCATAGTTTTTCTCTTCTTAAATATATAAGCAATATAACATCGTGTACATGAACTAAGAAGGGTAATAATTCCAATACTGTAAATTATTATTATATTTTATAATCTATTTTATATACTTCATGATTTCTTTAGCTGTATTTATAAGATAGATCTGGAATACATTCAATACTAATTATATGAACTCTTCATTATTTTTACCTCAAGAGATGAAGGCATTCAAGAATGCTGATGAAACACACAAAGGATATCAAATATATGAAGGTTTCATTCCATAGAGAAAGACGTTGGAAGTTCATAAATTCTCCTATGAGGGATATTCATGCAAATGGTATTAATAATAAGCTATGGCATACATGACAATTTCCAGAAATAATGTAACAAAAGTTAGTCGCGACATTCAGAGGTAGAGCGAGTGAGCCGGGAAGTGACTAATGTGGGTTCGATCCTACAGTGGGGCATTAGGATGTGCATCCAGTCTTAATCCCCTTGTAGCTCCAATATGTCTGTGTCTACCCCAATTCGAACTAGGACTAATTAAGACACATAAAACGGCGTATATTGAATAAAAAAAAATAGAGAATAATCATTCAAGAATATACTGTTTCTTTTTAATCCAACTTCATAGCACATCATAAATGAGGTTAAGAGTTGGTAAGAAATTAAAAGGTTAAATCATCAGACCATACAAGTAATATTTTACAAATGATCACGAAACAAGAAAAATGCAGTGCTCTATACGTCTGGAAAGATTTGGAAGATGAAAAGATTGACTTTTAACAAAGCAATACAACGTAAAAATTTCAGATCTTCAACTTTGAATAAAAGATATACTGTTGTACGAACCTTCACGAGAAGAAAGATCTCCTAGTGACAACTTGACATACGCATTCTTAATACCATACATGACGATGGCAACAATACTTAGTATAACTTTGGACAGTTCCAATGAGTTCCAAAAACTCCGGAGGTATTTTTTCCCTTCCTGCAAAAATAAAATCCTTTCTATTTTTTTTCTAAAACGTATTTAAATGCAATTTCAGAGTAAAAAGCACTTCAGTCATATGGGGATATGCACAATATAATTTTAGTTGATTTCTGAAAATAATAGTATGACGTAGAAATTCAAGCAACTTGAATATATTGGTACACAGAACTGTATAAGAAACTTGAGTGAAAAAGTGCACATTACCTTGCGAATCTTTTTGAATATCCTGACGAAGAATATAATAATGAAGATGAGCACCATAATTTCACAAAATATTATCCATACAGCTTCAGGGCCCACATAGCTGGAAGGAGACAGATAAAACAGAATAATACGTTATACAAAAATAATATAATACTTAAAATAAACAGAGCTTAACATGACTAGTAATTAGCAATATACAGTATTACCAACTCACATAAAAATCATTAAAGCCTGTTCCCATTATGATCATTATATTATCTATTACTGTATATGAAAAAACTCAAGATTTAATTGATCTCTCTATAGCTTACTGCACACAAGTATTCTTTTACTGCTCAAACTCTGTTGGTGTCATATTTTATGGCTCACCTATATAGCTGGAAAGTATTAATCTGGTGTGATCTGAAGGCTAAACCAGCATTTGAAAATTCTATGGAAAGAGCCAAACGACTGAATAAATTTACATAAGCATTCAGAACAGCCAATTCTATAAACACAGCTCGAGTGTACTTGTCTAACCACTCTGAAAACAAAATGCATATTAATATTTATATAATTTATGAAAAGAAAGATATATACAGATATTTCTACATTTTATTTTATTAAGGAAAACTTATCCTCATATTATTTACCATTTTTTTCTAGATGATCAATAATCTTCTCAATTCGAAGTAGAGGGCCTGATATGTCGACGACAAATCCACCACCATTATATGTCCCCAAAACACCTACGTGTGGAGCACCCTGCATGTGACATCATAATATAAAAAATTGTTTACTTCTTTAAAAGATGGTAAGTCTGCTTCAAGGCACTTTAACGTATGTCTCCATGTATCCCATAAAGATTTTCAGTCTGGGAGTGACTGACACAACTGGACTCAAGCTGGTCTCAATAAAAAGACAGTATGACAAGTGTTCCATCCATAAAGTCACTGCGGTGATTCATTTTACAGGCTCAAAGGGCATTGGCAGTCAAGACCTTGAACTTATAAAGAGTTTGTATGTGGTGAGCTACTCAATGCGTGGCTTCAAGCCTGGATTTGGAAGGTTTTTACAGTCTCATAGCACGTTCCATTGGTCCATAAACCAAAAGGTTGTTGTAAATTAGTATGGAGAATGATGTCTTCTTATTGTTTTTTCCTCTAGGAACAAATCCTCATCACTCTTTCCTAATCTCCTCCCCATTCGAGCTTTAAAGCCTGGATTCACAAGGCACCTGTATTCTCATAGCGGACTCACTTGATTCAAAACCCCAAAGGGGGTGTTGTAAATTCGTAAAAAGGATGGTATCTTAGCACTGCTACTCCATCCTGTGATGCTCAGAATACAACATGCAACCAATATATCAACCTCAGAGAGGGTATTGACAGCATTTAGCAATTGAAATTGGGCAAAAATTTATAATACGCATTATATATTGCTCCTTCAAGGTCTCTTAAGTAATAAAGCGATATAGTTCTTCCAACTAAAGGAAATAAATGTCCTTTTTTATTAATTTTCATGGAAAAGTATGCCCACATCAGGAGAAAGTTTAATTTCAAGTGCTTAGCGCATGGAGGATTTGCAAGTTTGAGTAAAATAGGACTTACGCCTCACCAAATATTTCTTACCAACAAACAATATATTTCCAAATCAAGCAAGCTCAAATGGTCAGAGCTCTAGACAAGAAGACCTACCCCAAATCATAAGAAATGGTGGATACGATAAATTTTGATTTCTATCCATGGATTCTATCAACAATCAACCTCCTTTATCCCATTTCCATTTTGTTAGAAACTGACTTACATAAACTAAAAGACTGTTTCGTGAGATACAGATAAGGGAGGAGCAGTGTATCCAGCTGAGCTCTCCATGTTTTTTTTTATGTATTTTTTTTCTAATGACTGTGACACCAGGACGGGCCAAAAAAAAAAAATAAATAAAACAGCACTCATCGGGCCTGGGCATGAAGAATTAAGGGGTTTAGACCCATTATGCCTAAAGGATATGTAAAATGGATCACCACAATGAACGAATGTCTAGAACTATTTATTTTCTCGTAAGTGACTTGATCCTGGAGTGCAACAAAACCACTACCAGAGAGAAGCTCTTGACGGACTGTATAAAGGCTCAGAAACTTGCCCTTTCTCTTAATCAACGTGCCTTTCATATGGCTATATTTGATGCAGTTTAGTACATGACCAATCTTACATATAACAGAAGCCATAACTTTTATGACAAAAGTAAGTTCAACTTGTAATGTTCATTAGGACTCAATAAAAAAAAAAGATATATGCAAAATCACACAGCATTCAAATATGATGTTTGAATATTTGTAAATATTTAACATCAAGTATTCTTATATACACATAACACATTTGCACAAAACTTATACATACTTAACTGCTGTATAATACTACATACATAAATATATATAAATAAACCAACAAAACTGCACTGTATTCTGAACTTCATATTACCTTAAGCTCCCCTATAGTCCGGTATACCCATGGAGAATTAGGAGACTGAGTTTTGTTGCCTGCAGGAATCCAACCTGGTAAGTAAGCTGCTTTGTCCTCCTTGCTAAGTGTGTATGGAACATTACAGTGATTGTGGATACCCTTCATTACTCTGTGAATTTTGCATTCATCTGCAGTAAGAGAAACAAAAATCAGTATTTTTATTTTTACATTTCTACCCTCAGTAAATGTTTGTTCAAAGTTTCTTAAAATCTCTACATCTTTTTTCAGTCTGTGCATTCATCTGCAGCAAGAAAAAGCTATTGGACTACAGTATTCCTATTTTCACACTTCCATCTTCAATGCATGCTTGTTCCAACTTTCTTATACTCTTTCCACAATTTCTTCATTCTTCACCTATTAATAATACAATCAGCCTGTAACTCGAAATTTCACCTCCTTTCTTTTCTCACGTCCAATAATCCCATTATAATCCACAAATATTTTTTTCTTTTATAATAAAAGAGTATTATCTTACCAGGTCTTATCCGAAGCTGACGTAGACGTACAGCACCGACCCTGAAAGAAACACCGTCTGACATAAAAGGTTTTTCCCTCAAGCCTATTTCTTCTCCATTGAAGCCTTCAGTCCAATAAACAGAGGGTAAAAAAGTGTCACGAAGATACCCAAATATGTCTCTTGGTTGCATATACTGTTGGATAAATATTTAGCGAGAGAGGATTATTAAAATGCAAAGGACTAAAATGGAGGAATTTATTCACTGGCTGTCAAGCATATGAGTCATATTTTTAAAATTCAAAACATTACTAAAAAAGAAAAAAATTATATATATATATATCTATATATATATATATATATATATATATATATATATATATATATATATATATATATATATATATATATATATATATATATATATATATATATATATATATATATATATATATATATATAGCTGGAAGGCTCCATTTCGGTACAAAAGCATTCTTATATTATAATTACTTCCACACAAAAAAAGACATTAACACTTTTTTGAAACTACTACATGATATCTTTACAGTTTTTAGGTAATTTTTGTTAAAAAGTATATTATTTTGCCAAAAAGAGAGAATGCAAATGTCAAACTCTTTAAAACATTCCTAGAAACTTACCATTTCATTTGATTCTAAATCGTAATCCAAGAACATATTCTTCAAATTTTTATTTATAAGGAATGCTTTGGAATTGCGATTTTGCTGAGCCAGGAAGAGCAAGAAAATGAGATATACAATGTAGATCAATATTTCCTTAATTAAACTCAGCATCTCACGCTCAGCAATGCGTTTTTGTCTGATCTTCTCCAATTTCTTTGGATCAATGGGTTTAATTGTTACCTTCTCACGTGTTCCTGTGGTATCAAACGGTATAGTTAATACAAACAATGAAAAGCAAGTCTCATATATACCAAAGATTTTATAAATATAGTGACGTCTTTGGTAAATATCTTAGAATACTGTACCTATGTTATCACATATATATATAAAACCTCATCGACTGTGTCAATGATGCAAGTCCAGGATGCATCACCTCACCTCATATATTCAACCGCATAATGGAAGACTGCACTGCTTACAACCACAATTGCCAACAACAAAACTTACACTCCCTGAGAGCTCTGTGGAGAAGGCTGGTGTTAACAGTGACCTTCCTAAGGGAGTCGGGGCTTTTGACCAGGCAGTTTAGGGAACAACAATGACAAGTTCAATGCTCAAACTTAATACTATACCAGTTCGAGGTCTTTCAGCATCCAGTTCTTCATCTCCTGCTGCCTTGCCATTGATCTGTCTCTCTTCCTCATCCAGATCCTGAACATCCGGTTTCTTTAGGATGATGGCAAATACGGCGGCTATCATGAATACCTGACAAAGGACATTAATACAGTACAGCCAAATGGAAAAAAAAAGTAAAACACATACTAACTGAGTAAAGTCTGGTCTTCTTAAACCACAGTTTCCTTCAAAACTAGTTATAATAATAAAAGATAAGTGCTGTTTAGGGAAAATGTTTTATGCAATATACACAAAATAAGCATTTTGAGAAAAAGAAAACAAGCAGCTAAAGTCTCAGAGTTTAATGTTATTAACTGTTGCTGAAGTGATGAAACAAATCAAAATCAACCGCTAAGGTACAAATACTGCATATTTAATCTAAATTAAGATCATAATCTTGCCCTCCCCTGAGGTTGCATAAGTCATCAAAATGGACCAAAGCAAGGGATTTTCCTCCTACAAAGGGTAATGATTATTTGCGTTGACTTATCAACCACCTTATAAAGGGAAGTACGGCTTTTGTATACAGATAAAAGATTATAAAAAATATAAGTAATTCTAAACATGATGCTTACCTTTACCGGCTGAACAATAGCAACACTCTGGAAGATTGAGAGCAGCATAGCTGTCAGCCATGAATTAGCTTTGTCTTTACCCCATTGAATGCTATAAGAAAACACCATGAAAGCCGATACACCAATGGCACCAGCCACAAGCAGCCAGCCGAAGAAAACGAACCACCATGGGAATGTAATGGGTTTTTTCTTTTTCTTCTTACTCTCTCCTTCAATGTTTGTTGCTCCAGTGTGGCCTGAAAAGAGGAAGGAAGAACTCCAAAAATGATTTACCCAAGAAAATATTTATTAGTTACAAGAAGATTGCATGATACTTTTTATTACACAACATACATAAAATTTAATTTTGTTACATTTCTGTGCATAAAACAGACTTTTAGTACTCTGGCAGTAAATTATTTTGTTTTACTATTAGACCAGCCTTAAATCTTAAGTTAAAATTCTCACAAACTAGATATTAGTAAGCGTTGTAACACTATAGAACACAGGTTAGCAAACAAATTAGTTTTAGTGTTGTTTTTAACAAATTGACACTCTAATCACAATACGTATATAACACCGTGTAATGGAGCCAAAGCAGCAATTACAACATGGTAAATTACAGGTCATCTTGTTAGTGGTAGTTAGTGAATAATAAAATAAAACCGACCAGGAGACTGGGAGCTAAGTGCACTGGGTTCTTTCTTGTAAGTACAAATAAGTAAAAAAACAGACATAACTTTAAACACCAAACACTTTCATTTGTGAAAAGGCAGTGTGGCAATCCGATACATCATACAGTCATACTATCCGTTTTTTTTGAGGAGAGAGGAGGAAGAACTACCTGTAAGTCATGAGGAACTACCAAAAATAACCTACCTATAATGTCAATAAGTTGGGGATTGTATTTAGTGAAATGGTTGGAGCACTTTACTCGGGATGTGACAGAGCTGCCATCAAGCTCACTGTAGGGCATTAGAAATGGCATCCAGCCTTAATCCTCTAGCTGTAATTGTGTGTCCACCCCAAAATTGACACACTAATCTCAATAAGTATTTAACACCGGGTAATGGAGCCAAAGCAGCAATTACAACAAGGTATATTACAGGTTATCTTGTTAGCGGTAGTTAGTGAATAATAATATAAAACCGACGAAGAGACGGGGAGCTAAGTGCACTGGGTTCTTTCTTGTAAGCACAAATAAGTAAAACACAGACATAATATTAAACACCAAACACTTTCATTTGTGAAAAGACAAGTGTGGAAATCTGATTCCTCATACAACCATAATGGCAGTATTTTGAGAGAGGAGGAGGAACTACCTGTAAGCAATGAGGAACCACCAAAAAATAACCCACCTTTAATGCCAATAAATTGGGGATTGTGACAGTGAAATGGTTGGAGCACTTTACTCGGGACTTGACAGACCTGCAATCAAGCTCAATGGGGATTACTAGTGACACATAAAATGGCAAACAACAATGAAAATATCAATAAGTTGTTCTTCGGTAGTGTTCTTTCACCATCAGAGGAATGAGTTTGACATCACAAGATGAAATACAGGTTGGAGGAGGAAACTGATAATATCATCAATCAAAAACAATAAACGTATTGTGTTTGGATTCATGTGTCACTATTAATCATAACTGAATGGAGGTGGAGACAGAAAGCTTGAAGTTAGGAAAGTAAGGTTGGACGCCCTTCCTAACACTTTGCAGTAAGCTCACGCGTGGATTTGTCACTTCCTAAGTCAAGTGCTCAAATCACTACGCTACCAAGGTCTCCAATAAAAATGAATGTAATAATGGGATTAAATACATACAAAGCATGACCTAATGAAACAAGGATACGATAGTGTAAAAATGCCTTCACAGAAAAAAAAAGTCCTACGTAGCTAATTAGAAAATATAATACCAAGCATAAGAACATTACAAAATTACTGTATTGCCATAGCATACTTTCAATGGGAAAAGTTAGTTGACAAATTTATTTAAAAGTAATTATGAAGTATCATATAGAGGGACATATAAATATATATATAAATGTACCTATAGATATTTAGCAAGAATTACCTGCTTGCCCAGATTCAACTTTTTCCACCATTTGTAGTACAGCATCTGTTTTGCTGGGTCTGGCACGAGACTTTCGGAAGATCTGATCCATAGCGATGCTGGGAGGGATGACAATCAAAGTGCCCATAATACTCACCTGCAAATAATTGATTTTATATGACTTAACGCAATAACCCTGTTTCAATACTCAACAACTTATATTTTACCTTCAAATATTTTCCTAGTACCAAGTGCAATTGCATGTTTAATTAGGTAATCTCAGCACTAATTGCTTAATGATTAGTCACGTCCTCAAAATACTCATCTTTAAAGCATTGTAACAGGAACAAATAGTTCCTGGCCCCATCAAAGATGGATTAGTGAGGTGCCATCGCTTTAGCTAGGTAGCTATCTTGGTATATGGATATAATGTTCTGCCTTAACCATGACGTGCTCCCTTGGTAAACCTGGACAAGAATTGGGTTGGTTTGTCTTGCTTTGGCCTTGTACTGTTCAAATTTGAGGCTATCCATCTTTCGACTGAGGTTTATGTCACCTATTCACTTGGAATTTTAGTCTGGGATATACTGTTCTTTTTGCATGGCTTTATATTTCTGCATTTTAGTTCTGTTTGGTCTCTTATGAGGTGTTTTTTGAGCTGCCTCTTACAACAAACATGGAATATGTAGGCTACATTTCTTCTCACCGCCATTAGGGTTGATTGCTATTAATAGTTTAAATTCATATGACAAATTTGTACCTACATATGCCATGTTAAGCATTATTAAAAAAAATACAGAGAGGAATATGCCTAAAACTTACCCATAACTGGAAAGTCGTTATAGACACGAAACCCAGCTCCAGTTTAGTTGTCCTGACAGGTTCTGATTTGTAAAACATTGCATTAACAACCATTGTAAGAAAAGTAACTGACACCACAACGGAAAGCCTTTGTACCCGAGTGTAAGTGCTCTTGAAAGGACGAACAAATATGGATACCCTGTAAAGAAATATGATGGTATTTTGATCTTGTAGTCCCAAATCATACTTAGACTTCTCTGTCATATAAAGTATTTACTCCAAGAACTCTACGTAATCCTAATATATCATCGTGAAATTTTTGGTGAAGTGGTTACCAAAAGGAAATATATTCAAGCACAACCCTCAAGAATCTTAAAAATGTAGAGATATTTGTAACTGAAAGCAAGTAAGATAAGAGCGATGACAATAACATACAATTTTCATTTGGCTAACGATCAGAATTACCATCAGGCAATCCAAAAATGAAAGAGTCACTAATACCCTTAAATTCTAATTTTACTTCTTAGCACACTGCTTTCTTTGACACTCAAGAGGGTGGCTACAACCATATAAAAATACAACAGCAAAATTAAAACTATCTCACTATTTGTTAAAAGTTGCACAATGCTATTTACAAGAACCAGCCCTAAGGTTAGCACAATTTACCCTGACTCCTTTCATGAGGACTTGTGTACATTCACTAACATGAGTCAGGGTAGACAGTTCTCAACCTCAGGATATCAAAGACTTCTCTGAATGAACCATCATACATCCAAACCCTTCACCTCATATCTGGTAAAGTGGATTTGCATATTCTCCTCACTATTCTCTCATTATTTCATCTCTTCTGGGTGACTAACTTATTTGTTTCACAACAGCTATGATACAATTTCTTTTCAAAATATCTTACTGACTCTCTAAATCCTCATCAGGTGAACTCATCCATTAATTTGAATACGTGGTAAAGTGGACTAAAAAATCATCTTCCTATGTCTCTTTATATATGACTTTTAAACTGTACAAATTTCTGACCCAAAAAGAAACTTTACAGCACTTACATATCAAAACTAAAAGAGACATTTCTTATATCCGCGAAAACACCTAAAATGGGTTGCATTGCATATCATATTTACAGCTCCATGAAAATAAAAAATTAGAAATAGAAAGGGAATGCAATATTTCCAATATGTTAAAAGTTCCTTGTCATCAATTTATTATAGAAAAGGAAACAAAGAAATTTAAATTCATCCAGAATATTGAAATTCTGGAATAAATTTAAGACTTGGCATTGAAATTATTTAAATAAATCTGGAAATTAAGTTTTTTACTGAAGTAACAAAAAGTGCTAAGGCACAATATAAAAGAAGAAAAATAGAGCTAAATTACTGAAGAGTAAAATATTCATAGTTTGAGCACTATTCTTATTAGGTAGTTGTAAACAAGCACATAAAGAAATCCACATGAAAAAATAAATTATCATTACTATTATTATTACTATTAGTATTACTATTATCATATGCCAAGCAACTAGTACAGCTGGAATAATTCAAAGACTAAAAACTACATGGTTCTAGCAGGGGAAGCAACTTAGTAAGGGAAAGGAAAAAGAGAAGATAAAAATATAATATAAAAAATGCAAATAGTCAGTCCTCCAGAACAGATAAACAAAGCAACAGCAATATGAAGTATGAAGAGCTCAGAATAATATGGAACATATAAAGACATACTAGAAAGAGTGGTAGCATGGAGTTTTGACTTCAAAGACGAGAAAATAGTGAATGAGATGAAAAGGAAACTAAAATTACGTATGAACTAGTATATTCATCTTTAAACAAAAATCATACTTCCTCTGGTAAAGGGGGTGGATGAGTAAAGGCAAAAAACTTTACTCTCTGTAGGAGGAAAATACAAGACGGGGATTCCAAGTCCCCTTGCTACACCCCATTTAGTTGACGTTTACGAAACGCATGGAGACACAAAGGAGGTGTTCTTGTTACCCCTTAGGAGGATATGAAGTAAAAGCCTTCATGAATATCATATTAAGGATAAAAATATGAAAATAAAAAAAAAATTCTTAAGAGATTGGTAAACGACAGTTGGAGACTAGAAAATATAATTATCCTTACCAAAGATGTCCATCAGTAAGATTTTTCTTCGAAGTGTTCATAAATAGATTTCTAAAAGAGGTGATATCCTCAGGAGTAGCCACTGGAAGTAGACGGTCTATTTGGCCATCATCTTCATCAACAGCTAGCCATCGGTTTATGATGAAGGCATAACTGTCAATTCATACCAGCGAGAATGAGATTCTTCAACTCAAAAAAATAATGGAAAATTTAAGCACGTGTCTTAAGGCAATATTAATAAAAAATATTTTTTTCTTATAATATATGGAGCTGTAAAGAAAGAGGGAAACATGATGCTGATGAACATAGAAGAATATAATAATAATGAAGAAAGTAGTAAAATTCTACACCCTTAAAGAAACCTCGGCGAATTAATCTAAAATTTGAAAATTATGGTATTTACGTTTTGCCTGTCTGTAGATCTGATGCTGTGACACGGTCCACACACCATCCAGCACTATCTTTCTTGCCAGAATTATCGTGCCATATTCTAAGATAGGTAAGATTACCTAGGACTTTTTCGGTGCTCAACACATACTGTACAGAAGATCCACGTGTGTGCTCCTGTGTGCGAATATGACATTCAGGATAATATACTTTATTAAAAACCGTTAAAGGACGTTTAAAATATATTTTTTAAATTCCTTGATTGGTTGTTACAATAAAATTATATTAAAAAAGTACAATTTATGTCAGAGGAGCAGGATGATAGGAAGGAGACAGGAAGGAGAGGAGAGAGATTATGTATAGGATTTTTTGCACCTGCTAGCATAGTAAACTGAGATGCGTGGGTTCAGGGGGTTGTCATGAGATGAAGCAGTGAGAGTACCCAAGCTGCAGTTGTAGGTACTCTCAGCACAAGATCCTTGCCCATTCACCCAATGGGTGACCAAAGAAGGATGGTGTTAGGTGGGAGAATTGTGTCAGCCCTTTATACCCAAGGCATTAAGAGAAGTGATCGAGGTATATCAGCTTCAAGTGTATGTGTGCTTTGACTCGGCCACTCCCTTACACGGGGGACTGCAGGCAATGTATACTTTTATGTACAATTAGTAGCCAATATTAAATCTAAAAAACTTATAACACTACGTGGACCTGTATACATCACACCTGAACATACCTTTCGTTTTCCATCCGACAGTTTTCTGACGCCTGTGTCATCTTCATCACCAGTAAGGACAAAAGAGATGTTGCTCTTAGTTCCAGCTTTGCCTTTCATGGCCGTCACCACTGTTAACATATATAGATACTTCTCATTGGCCAGATTGTCTTCTAAAGGAGTGACTCCCCACTGTGAAAAAAGAAATTGCTTTTGTAATAAAAAAATTTGTATCTATTATTAGTGACACAAACTGGCAAAAACAACTACATTTGAAAGAGCATTTTTTAGTTTGACACCAAACTAAATTTCTTTTCCAGACGTAGCTACAAAATCAATAAACAATAAGTCATTATTTCACACAGGAGAAGCATTATAGAATCTTAAAAAACATGTAAGAAAGGGGCCTGCAGAAAAAGTGGTTAGAGCACTCAATCCAGGAAGTGACAAACCCGTTGATAAGCCCACCATAGGGTATTAGTAAGGACGTTTAGTTTTAATTTCCAAGCTCTAATCTGCGTCCACCAAAATTTGAATGGGGACCGATAGTAGCAATAAAACAGCAAACACAGGGGACTCAACTTGGGAAGTGGCAAACCAAAGTTCAAGCATATCGCAGGCATTAGGAAAGGCATCCAGCCTTCATTCCCCATCTCCAACTTATATGTATCCCCCCATAATGAGGATTAATAGTGACACAAATGGCAAACACAAGGAAACACGGTAGTGCAGTGGTGAGAAGAGTCAACTTGGGAAGTGATACTCTTGCAATCGAGCTCACCAAGGGATGTTAGTATGGGCATCCAGCCTTAATTCTCCCTCTCCAACCTGTCTCTGTCAGCCAATATAATGAGGATTAATAGTGACATAATATGGCAACAACAAAGTAAACGAGCATCATACGTTTTAAATTTCAATATGAATACCAAAATCTGAATTTGGCAGATAATTTGCACCTGATACACACCTTTTTAACATCCTGTTTATCTTTGTATCTTGCCCAAATGGCTACAATAAAGTAGAGAGCAAGGATAACACAAATGGTTACTAAAACAGCAAAATTATCCTTTAGCTTTGCTCCAAGATTACTGTAGACAGACGAAAAGTCGATGGTATTTGGAGGTACGAAGAAGTCACTACCAAAGGATGTTAAGTGGTTGCAGGCACATTGTACCTTCCTGGTATTCGTGGCAGGTGTTACCTGAATAAAGATAAGTTTGTTACCAGGTTTTGTTAGGTTATAAAACAATATACTACACTTCATTTTTTGTTAAATATACTTGTTGTGCTTAAGTATCCTAGTAATTCTGAAGTTACAAAATAAGGTTTTACTAGTTAATCAATGAACAACCTCCCAAAACATCAGACCCATTATTCTCATAAAAACCTTCAGAGTTAGAATATTCCAGTCAACATTATATTGAAGAAAAGCCTTATTTTAATATCTTTTTAAATACCTCTCAACATCTCCATCCCCTTCTCTACATGCTATCTATATGTTATTTTGCTAAATCACGGGACAGAAATCATGTGACGAAGCGCCACCATTACTCTCTCATGTTAGGTCTTGATGAGATAAATAAATATTTTTGCCTGCTCTGTGGAGGTGAAATTCTTCGTCTAAGGTTTATGCCATTATAGACTGGATCATTTAGTTGCAACATACAATTTGAAAAGTATACAGTACAGTATTTTGTGACAAAATATGATCTACATTTTGTGAAAACTGCTTCTAGGACTGTATACAGAAGTAAATACACATAAATCAATAAATTGAAAAAGTTACATTTAAGTATTCTCAAATAAAATTTTCATATCTTACAACTATCGTCTTAATTCAATTTAGTTCCATACTATAATAAAAGTTTTCACAGCCTCCATCCTTACCTTACAACCATCTGAGTCCCAAGTTTCTGTTTCGTCATTCCAGAAACGACAGATTGGCGTGATTGTTAGCAGGGTGTAGTTACACAGATCAACAAAGTCGTAAGGATTGGGTGGTTCAATATACCACGGGTACACATAACTGAATAAAAAAGTCAAAACTCATTTATCAAATATTTGAGCAGAAACTAATATATAATGACAACAGTGGTTGTTGTTGATGTTTGCCATTCTATGTGTCACTATTAATCCCTATTTAATATTGAGGTGGAAAAAGACAGGTTGGGGCTGGAGAATTAAAGATGGTTGCCCTTCTAAAACGCCCCGCGATGGGCTCAAACGTGGGTTCGCCACTTCCCAACTCGAGTGCTCTAACCAACAATGAGCTAAGAATATAACCTCCCTTGATCTATCAATCAGCATTAGTATTCATCTAAAATGAATATATAACATTAATACACTATGTACAATAATACTTACTCATCCATACTGAAGAGATCATCAGGACTATCAGCAATTACGGGAGGAAGAGTGGTGAGAGGAACATCTTCCACATAATCGTCCGTTACCAGAGTGAAGTTGACTGCAACAAGTTCAAAGAAGATTTTTATTATAGCAAATCTATGTGAAAGCTTGTCAGTTATTAACTGTTCTAATTAAGAGCTTAGGAAAAATTAATAGAAATATACTATGCAATAAGTTGAATATCATGTGGAAAGAAGTTGACTCAATTTGTAAATCACTGTATTTCATGAAATGTATGTCTTAAAAGTAATTTATAACCAAAGAATGTATCGACATGTAATTTACTAGTGCTTAATAAAGTATATGAGAGCTCTAAAAGCGTTTATATAGTCATTCTATGTAATCCTTTGCCTTACCATACTGTTTTACCCTAAGGTAATAGTCTCCAGTACCATAATATTCAATAAAGTCAGGGGAAACAAAGATAGCATAGGACATCTCATCTACTAGTTCTGGGGACATATCTTCAGTATCCTCTCCGGAAATGTTTCTTGGTATCTGTGGAAATGCGGTAATAAAATACAAAGAGTAATATTCAGAGAAAAATGTGAGGCCAAAACTTGAATAAGCAGCCCCCTTTTGGAATCCACACTTGAAAAAGCACATAGCTAAGCTTGAAAAAGTTCAAAGACATGCCACGAAACTGGTGCCAGAAATACGCAATCTCAGTTATAATGAGAGGCTGAGGGAATTAGACTTACCATCACTCGAAGCTAGAAGATTGAGGGGGGATATGGTGACAGTCTTTAAATTCTTTCATGGTTATGATAGAGTGGATAGGGATCGACATTTTGATATGGCAGGCTCTAGAACTAGAGGTCATAGTTTGAAGCTTGGTAAGAAAACTTCTTTGCAGGATGTAAGGAAATACTTTTTCAGTGTAAGAGTAGTTGATAATTGGAATTGGCTAAGCGAGGAGGTAGTTAATGCTATCTCAATCCATAGTTTTAAGGACAGGTATGATAAGTATGACTAAGTATAAAATGGAAGCGATCAGGAGACGGGAAGATACGAGCTTTGGGCTCTTTCCCGTAAACACAATTAGGTGAGAGAGAGAGAGAGAGAGAGAGAGAAGAGAGAGAGAGAGAGAGAGAGGAGAGAGAGAGAGAGAGAGAGAGAGAGAGAGAGAGAGAGAGAGAGAGAGAGAGGGGGGGGAAAGGTAGGTAGGTATGTTAAGCAACCATGGCTCTATTAGGTATATTAATATAAAGGCTGATGAGAAAGGATTTTTGACTTTACTGTATAGTAATTCATTACCACAAACTGTTCAACGTGTTTTGTGTGATGAAAGGTGAAATGCAATTTTAATTTATGAAATATAACACATCAATCACATTACCTCATAATATAAATCATAGTTTTCCTCATCAGCTCTCTCACCATAACGAAGGAGTACTTCATACGTTGCATTGTCACAGGCTGGTCTGAGGGTAGGAAAAACATTAATGACATATTTTACATTATGTGCCACTATTAATCCCCTTTATAGGTTTGGAGGGGCGGACAAAGACTGATTGGAGCTGGGAAATTAAGGTCGGATGTCCTTCCTAACATTCTGCAAAGAGCTCGATTGTGGGTCTGTCACCTCCCAAGTCGAGTAATCTGACCACTATCCAACCACGGTTCTCATGGTAAAAGCAACATATAAGTACATTATTCCTCTTCTTAAAGCAGAACACTGCCAAAAACTAAATCAATTTCATCAAGAACAAAGCCAGTACGTCACAAGATGAAATACTTACGTAATAGAAAGGTCCTAAGCAGCTTGCATAAAAATATTTATTGGCATGTTCAGCTCCTTGCATGATAAGGAATACTAAGCTCTGGCACTCTCTTCTATAATTTCATATTCTACACAGGCCATGAATGTCCATCTGGATGGTGATCGACACAGACATGTTGGAACTAGGGGGTTAAGGCTGGATGCAGTTTCTGACGCCCTGCACTGGGAAGGAACAAACGTTAGTCGCTTCCCAACTTGTGCGTTCTACCACTGAGCTACCACGGCCTCAATTTAGCTTTTAGTCTAATAACTATGAAAACTATGATTACACAAATTCTGTTAAGTCAAAACAATTTACCGTAAGACAAGATATATGGCAGAGTTGTTATTTGCCACTGTAATGATATGAGTAGCATCCCAGGTAGCATCTCTCCGCACAAAAGGTGAAAACTCTACCTGAGAAATGAGAAGAATTACATTGAATATAATTCAAAATTAATCCAAATCTGAACTAATACTAAAGTGAGTTCCTGCTTAAGTCTAATGATGTAACATATAAAATGTTTAAAAAGATATAAAAAAACAAAACTAAAGACCTGGTAACACTCAAACTGACCAAAATAATGTTATTAATTTCTCCGCAGCGATTAAAGCTCATGATAACTACAAAAAGAGGAAAAACCATAAAACATCAGATAGGAAAATATAACAAATATGATAGCAATGAAAGCAAATTATGGTGATAATATGAAGTCTGAACCATGACATCCTAAGCAATGGTAAAATTGTGAAAAAAAAAAAATATATATATATATATATATATATATATATATATATATATATATATATATATATATATATATATATATATATATATATATATATATATATATATATATATATATATATATATATATATATATATATATATATATATATATATATATATATATATATATATATATACCGCTTCAGGTGCATTAGCTGGATCAATAGCAACTTCTATAATGATGTCTTCTTCAGTATCTCTTATTTCCATGTCATTTCCTTTCCCATCACCTAACGTCAAGGATATCACAGAGGACTTCAGTGTATCAGCACCACCACCCCAAACATAAGGATTTTCAGACATGGACAATACCTGTAAAGAGCAAACAAAAACTCACAATATTATGTAATATTTAGAGATTTATAGTTCTTATATGATGTGTCTCAACACATTTTATTTGCAGTAAAACATAAACATCAGTCATTATCATGGTAAAATATCGATTTCTTGGAAATATGCATAAGGATAAAAAATAACACTTAAGGTCTCGTCTACAATTGGCAATACAACAATATCACTTTTGCAACTGATGAGAAGCATGACTGTAGATAAAGAGAATGTATAACAATAATTGTTTTCCTTTTCTTGTGTCACTATTAATCCCCATTTGAATGGGGGCGGACAAAGACAGGTTGAAACTGGGGTACAGGTCTATAATAAACACATATGCAAAGGCCAAAATCCACCTTGGAAGTGGGGTAGCTGAGTCAGAACACGAATCCATTCACTCCATCCTTCACACCTCAATACCTTGGGAATGCAAGATTACCAAAATCATTTTTTACCACGACAAACTCATTAAATCACACTCTGTAAGACATAAAGCTCCAACAACCACAGCTGATATGTCCACTTCTATTCACCTTACAGCACGCTCCCTGCCCCAGTCCGCAGCACTGTGCAGGTGCATAAAAATCACGTGGATTGCATCATCCATTCATAATCTTTCTCCACCTATCCCTACCTCTTGAGCATATTCTTCCCTGCTACAATGACGTGTCACTGAAATCCAGTTCTCTTTCCGCCCTTTCCAACTATCTCAATCATGGTATTCTCCTCAACCTTACTAATGTAATTACTCATATATTTCTATTCATCATCACGTGATATTAAAATGTGCATAAAAGTACAATAATATATGTGTATAATGATAAAATTATAAAAAAAAATTAAGAGCTTTTGCTTGCTTGAACAGCAAGTATGCTCGGCTTAATGCTATTTAAAAACAGGTGTTTAAAACAGTGTTCAGCTGAAAAGGCTTGTTGTTCATGGAAGTGAAAATTCCTGAATATTTTATAAAGCTATCAATATACATGCACATTATTGTGGACTTTTATTCGCAATACTAATTTCCTTTCCTCCCCTCTTACCTTCTGATCCAAGAAATCAGGTGTATTGTTGCCTGCAAGAGCCGAGACCGATGGTAATTTGAAACTTCCAGAGTCTGTTCGAGTTGTCTTGTTGCCTATTGACTCAGAGAGTTCCCTCCCAGCTAACATGTCAAAAACATCGGATTTTATCATAACTGGTGCTTGACCTGTAAAGTGGGACAACACATAATATTGAGTGATATCAGAAATATGATTATCTATAAATAAAAATTCATACTTACGGAACAGATATTCATGAAACAATTATCAAAAATGTTATGGTATCATTTACTACTTGCACATAATTCAAGAAGGCAAAAGTGCACTTTTACAATATAGGAAAAACAGGCAATCAGAAATTCCTAGATATTTGGTGCATACAGAAGAGACCTCCTTAAATTAATATAGATCAATAATGAAAGTAGAAAAGCCCAGTTGCCTCACTTATATGTCCTGCTTTGGTGTAACTAGTTTCAATGGTATACACTATCATAGCAAAAAGATAATTTTCAGTACAAGAAGATGCTTAAAAATATTATATTTCCACTGTAGATGCATACTGTGCAAGTGGCTATAACAAAAACTTCCGTGGAGCAAAACTAGCATGGGCATTAAAAATTTATTTTATTCTGCAAATTTTGCAGTTTAATACAATGAACTTAAAATAAACTTATCTGAGAAATTCTCACCTGGCACTTGGTTAGTAAGTACTGCTCCTGCAACAGTATCTGTAACTGACATCATGCCATTAGTGACACCACGAACCTGTGTCACAGAATTTCTGTTGTCAAAACTAAATTATTTTCATATGAACAAAAATTAGATATTTCATGAAAAAATATGTATTTCATACAAAAGTCCAACATTTTATTACGAAAATTAACTGAAATATTGACATATTAAACACAGTTAGTTAATTTTATGAAATTTCCACACCAACGGGTAAAGGACACAATTCTTTGATCATCTTATCTTTCCTCGCCTCCTTCATATCAAATAACGGAGGCGAGAGACGAGGGAACCGAAAAGCATACATAGTACATTTTAGTTCATTATGTCATAAGGAAAAGGAATGCTGGAAATTATTTCAAAAAAACATATGCATGTGTTAAGTTACAGCGTAGATGTGGCATACCATCTTGGACTTGCTACCAGCATCTTAGAAGATGCTTAAGAAACTATCAGCTGGTGAGATAAAAAGGAGGGAGACCTGTAAGGTAAAGAGAAAATACAATGAACTGCCCATTAGTAAGCTGCAAGAGCAATAATGAAAATAAAAAATAAACTGGTGATAAAGAGGGGACCTTGGAAGCAAAACCCAAGACACCATAAAGGAGGAAAAAATATAAAACCAAGAAGAAATTTACAGCAAACAGAAACCAGAGGAGACAATTAGCCAACTACAAAGACTGACAGAAGGATGCCCAAAAGGCGTACAAAACTATGGGAAAGGCTGCCCTTCCACAATGATAAAACATTTAGCATGAGGGGAAGAGAGACAAGAAACGGAAAACCAATTCAAGCACACTAATATGCTATATACAAACAAATTGAAGCTAACGCACAGAATGCTTTGCTACTGGGATGCATCAATAAATAGAGAAGAAATAGTACAAGTGCAAAGGAGTACTAAACTGTAAAATAGTGCATTTAATATTAAACTGCCTGAGTGTAGAAAAACTACAAAAACAGCAACACAAAAAATTGTCTGCGATCTATGTTACCAAATTCGATGAAGATTCCAACATGGCAGCTGTGGTAGCGAGGAGAGTAGTTGTAGCAACGGACTGAGTTGTGGGAAAAGCAGTAGTGGTGGTAAACCACTCAAAGGCGTCAGTGTCATTAAAATCACTTATATTTGTTGCAACTAAAAGATCTCTGGCTACAGTAACAGCCTTGTGGTAGGTATCAGCAGCAGCTTTGCCAGCATTGGCTACACTTGCAATAAGACCTGAGGACATACAGAAAAAAATATTAAGAAATTCAAGTAACAGAATAATTTTGAATAGCTGTAAAAATTTCTTACTCATTGTGTAAAGAAACTGTGTACCAAAGAAATGTCATCCCATTTTTTTCTGCTTACAAACAGCTTTCAGGCATAGACAAATTACAACAAAATAATTCTCTGACCAACTCACAGTATAAAAATAAACTTCAAAAATTAGAAGTGTATTCCCTTGGTTTACATACAATCAGTCAGGAATATTCTTAAATATTCATGTGATAACTTACTAGATATAAAAATAACATCAAGGTTGATAGACCAACATTTATGTGATAACTTATGAGACATCAAGTACGTCAAATGTTGATAGATACTTGCATTTCCAGCCATACTATCACAACGTAAACAGATTAAGCTAATGGAATTTTTTTTCCTCATACAGTAGTAGAGCTAAAAAGATGAGATTCCCCAGCCCTGAAAGTGCTACAAGTACCTCCTCTCTAATATTTCTTATCATTTTATGAGTCACTATGAATCCCCATTATGGGGGTGGACATATAGGTTAGAGCTGGGGAATTAAGACTGGACGCCTTTACCAACGTCTGGCAGTGGGTTCCATCGTGGCTCAGTCATCTCCTGAGTTGAGCGCTCTATCCACTGAGCTAAAGCGAATAAATACTGCTGATAAAACAAACAAAAGAATATTCATCCAACACGAGATGCAATTACTTAAGATCAAATTTTACACACAGTACTGTACTTTAATTTTGAGTACCTGTGGCTGCAGCAACAGTTGTTTTCATGGATGGAGGCTCACCCTTTTTACCAACTGTAAAGCTAGTGAGGGTGTTGGCCATATCAGACATAAACCCAACTGTGTTCATCTGTGAATCCGGTGATACTTCTGAAGGTTTCTTTGTCACAGTCGCAATTGCTCTACAAAGAGATAAGGTTTTATTCAAGTGAACTACTCCAAGTACTGCGATACCAAAGATCCCCCCCTCTTTTTTTTTTTTTTTTTTGCAGACAAAGAAGTATCTAAAATTCTCATGATAACACAGTATCCTTTAAGTTATCTAAAAAGTAAGAAGTAAAATATAAATGAAGTACAGTAATACAAAATTTGGCTGTAATTTTATCTCAAAAACTGTCAAACTATTTTCGAAGAATAAAGCATTAAAATTTTTGTACCTACCCTGCACTCTGTTGTATGGCATCCAAAGTGTACACTTTGGAAGATCCAATTGCATTGATTAATGTGTCTCTGAGAGCTTTACGCTCTTCTTCTTGTTGTTTAGCAGATGCTACTTCCTCTTCATCTGTTGAATTGCCCGGAGCCTGTATATAAAAAATGTAATGGCTTAGAAAATTTGAAAAAAGTTGCTTATGCCACTGAACTTAAGAAAAGTTATATCTCAAAGGAGGAGACTAATATAATTTTCTTGGTACGAAAGAAATATGCTCGGTAATGAGAATCAATTAGTATATGAAGATGGACCAATGCAAAACACTAATGTTATTGTTGTTCCTCAAGATGCCTGGTAGAACAGCCCCTAGTCCCTAAGGAATGCCAATGAAAATCTCAAATTTTCCAAAAAGTTCTCACGGAGTGTATGTGGTGTTGTTGGCATACGAGGTGGTAAGTAGTGAGGTTCTCCATGTAATTTGATTGCATGCAATTATGCATTAAATCCTGTGTTACGTCCAGTCTCTTCTCAATGATCAGAAGGGCTGGTCTGAAACTTTGTAATTTCATTGCTTTTGCCTATCTATATCTATAGGTTAAAGTGCAGCAAGCTATACCAAATGAACACAGGATTGTACCCATCTTGTTCCATGACAGAAATAAAAAATTTCGTTTAGTCATGTCAGAGAAGAGGGAGAAGAGCAGTGTCATCTCTCATCTCCTAGCTTATCTTAATTCAACAAGCAAAATGGATGACAGGCCATTGCTGGCAGTAACTTAAGGGGTCTGGTTGAAATTTCCCATTTAGAAGACCCAAAGTGTGCTTTAACTTCTACCAAGACTGCCAGTCTTCTTAATACGGTGCATTTAGTCATCTTTTATGACACGAAGGAGAACACAGACACAGTACAGTATTTATTCCTCCCCCAATATGAGAAAAAAATGCAAAGTAAGACAGAAAGAAAGAACTATGGGTGAGGGAGATAGCTCAACATCTCACATGGAAAGAATCCACCCAGTTTGCATTTTCCTTTTTCTTCTCCTTGCAAAAAGAACAAAATTACCATCTGGTATTCCCCTTCATCTTGTAAAAGCCAACTAAATAGGCCGGTGAGAAGGGATTGGACATTCCCCCTTCCTACAATCTTTCAACAGAGTGCCACAGGACGTGAAGGAGTTCTGGAAGGAAAATTCCAACTAGAACCCCATGCTATTGCATCCTTGAATATGTGGTTGTGGAATGGCTAAGAATAAAAGAATTGATTGGTAATATGTTTGTAAAGAGAAAGACAGATGTGAATGGGAGTATGATATAACTAAGTCGGTAGTAGGACAGAGTATCAAAAGTCAAAGTGTCGAAAGACATAAGTCACGAAAGAGCCTAACCTAACCTAAACTTTCGACACTTTGACCTTTCAGCATTTTGTCTTTTGACACTTTGTCCTTCGACACTGTCTGCACACGAAGTAAGTCACCCCTCTTTCAAAGGGAACTGAGGCATATAATATATATATATATATATATATATATATATATATATATATATATATATATATATATATATATATATATATATATATATATATATATATATATATATATATATATATATATATGGTAAGGAAGCCCATCAGTGAAACAACACATATATTGTTTCACTGATGGGCTTCCTTACCATTTATATTAACAATTTGTGCTTATATATATATATATATATATATATAATATATATATATATATATATATATATATATATATATATATATATATATATATATATATATATATATATATATATATATATACGCAACATACAAATATCAATACTTGCGTACCGTTTCCACAGAGTTCAGCATTGAACCCATGGCCGAAGCTTGCTGGAAACCCTTTTGACTATCTCCCGAACTCATCAGCCCCATGAGATCCTCGCTAGCAGAGTGCATAAAGCTAGTCAGCTCTTCTGCATTCAATTTTGGCGGCTCCACCTAAGAAAACTCGCAGAATAGTTAGTGAAATTTTTTTACAAAATCTTTAAAAATCAAAGTGTAATCAGTTTCTACATGTAATGATTTGGATGAATATATAATTGTACACATATTCAATACAATGGTTACAATTTTGCTTGTGTTTTGCAGAGTCAAAACACAAGCATTCACCAGAATCTAATATTCTTCAGTCACTCTTATTAGCTCCTTGGGGATAAAGGACTGCTACAATTCCTCCCCACCACCAACACCCTGCTTGGGTCCCTCACAGGGTACGTGGGCAAGGATCTTTTGTCATGAGTCCAGAAAGCTGCAGCTTGTTTATCCCTACAGCTTCATCTCAAGGCAACCTACCCATGAGAAGAATACTAACAATAAATATCATTTTAACAGTGAACACACATTCAACTGACCTTAAGCGATGTGTATACATTGGTATACGCCCCAAGTTCGTGTGAAATAATAATGGAGACCAGATGTGTGAAGTTGTAAGCTTCTACACCAGGACCAAAGATTAAATTTTCCACCCATGGATTTGGTGAGGCTGAGAGCAGCACTGGAGGGTCTTCTAGTCCCTGCACTTGAGACCAAACCTATGAACCGAACATGAATGATTACTTAGGTATTATCTGCTATGACCAGATCATAAAATTACTATTTCGATATTGTTTGAAATTTTACCAGATCATGAAATGAATATTTAGATATTATCTGATCTGCTACCACATCCTGAAATGACTATTTACTGGTAGATATTACCAACTAGTGTTTATTCGCAAATTTTGAAAATACATGTGAATTCTAAGGTATATAATTTAATAAATAAATGCATGAATCAGACTGAAAAAGTGGTCTGACAGCTCTCTCCAATTATTTTGAGCCTAAAATCCAGTACCAGCACATATTGATAATATAAACAATGACAATAAAGAGTATATATGACACATAACAGAGAAAACAAGTATAAAAGCTACTTGATTTCGGGTAAATAATCAGGTTGAGTTTAACTTTGAACACTGAAATATACCATATGTAAACAATTACCTGGTATTTCAGACCAGCAGATGTTTCTGTTTCTGGATTAATCCAGTTGTCACAGCTTACTGTAAATCCAGTCTCAAGAACTATGCCTAGTGTATGGTCAAAAAAATACATATAAGAATATGCCAAATAATATTTAAAATATACACTGTTATTATGTTTCCTAAAGAACACAGATGGCTGTAGTACTAACTTATTAGTTAAAAAAAATTTAACAACGTTACGAAAATTACTGCTCATTGGGAAAATAAAATATATACATAAAGAAATAGTTATATAACTCATAATACTGACCTACTGCTGGTGAAACAGAGCAAAAGCCTCCAAAGGGTGGACGAGTTGTGCAGAAATCCAGCTGAGTGTAGGTGGTTGCAGTATATGGAGAAAAACCAGTAAGCTGGATCCTGTAACAACGCCCTGGTGCTAATTCTCCCTCTTTGATGTTTATGCTACGACCGGTAGTTCCTTTGCACAAAAATAAGAAACAGGAAGCTATATAATACTGCAGCGTTACAAGAAGTTAGTGCAGATGTTAGAGCACTCAAGTCGATAAGTTAAAGAGCCGTAACTGAGACCACCATAGGGTGTTAGGAAGGGAGTCTAGCCTTATCTTCCCAGCTCCAGTCTGTGTCAACATCGATAATGGGGTTTAATTCAAATAGAGGCAGACACAGATATGTTGGAGCTGGGGAATTAAGGCTGAATGCCCTTCCTAACACCCTATAGTGAGATTCAGCTCACATTAGTCACTTCCAGACTCACGCACTCTACTAATGAAGCTATATAATGTAATCTGTAAATGTTCATGGTTTTAGTAGATTTGTTTGAGCTTTTAAGTTTATGCAGTTATATGTCTGTCAACAATAATATGCATTTAACGATCATATCTTACTGTGAATATACTGGGCTATCATTTACTTTGTTTGTATTCTAGATATTAATCTGCAAATATACAATGTCTCAGCATGGTGTAAGTAAATTGCTTATTCTTCAAGCATCCCAATATGGAGATAATTTTTCAGATTGTCGACAATAAGGTGCTTATAATGAGCTTGCATTAGTATTCCACTATAAGTAATATTTTTTACAATTTGTGCCATTAGGCACAAGGATTCAGGTCTCTATAGAGAGGGCAATATAATTTTCATCATGAACTTCAGAATGAAACACCTCCCATCATAGGGCGTTAGGAGGGGCATCCAGCCTTAATTCCTCATCTCAAACCTGCGTCCAATCTCATTCAAAAAGGTATTAATAGATACATAAAACTGTAAACTTGAGAGTGAAACAACACTGGAAGCAGGTTCTAATCACAAAAATAATCATATCTTTTTACATGATGAAATAGCTCTTAATTGATCAGAGAAACTATAATATTTTACCTGTATGAGGAGCCATTTTCTGAAATTCTTTAACTTCATAAAAGTCTTCGGTGGATTCATTACGGGCATATAAAGTCCAATTATACGTTAAAGTAACACCTAGAGCATCACAGGTAAAACATCTGCCTAACACAGAATAAGTATCATTGGGGTTGACCTTCACTTGACAATTACTTATGCACCTGAAATGAAGACAATTTAATGACAATATTTAATTATCCTTTATATGATACTCTTTCCTAAAATACAATCTTTTGTGACAGGAAAGCAATTAAGGATATATGAATAATACATTATCAGTATGAATGCTAAAGAAACTGTTATCTGATTGAATATATAACAGGCAACTTTTATTAAAAATTACACCACAACCTACATATGTGAAAGCAGCTAAAAAGACTGAATTATTAATTATACGACAAGACCCAACCAAACACTAAGATGCTGATATCAGAGCTCTTGGGGAATATATGTTATGTCGTTGGAGTATGTGGTTATGAGCGGTGGTCTTCCATAATGTGTCTGATTGTATGAGGTGATGTGCTACATCCTGGACAGATATCATAGACGAAGTCGTCCAGCCTCTTGTAATAGTTCAGAAGAGCTGGGTCGTGCCCACATCTCAGACTGAAAAGGTAGCCTCAATCTTCACGTTGTAGGGAGGACTCATAGAGCACGAAAATCTCAACAACAAAGATATTATTGATGCTTATCCTTTATAGTATCTATTTATGATAATGGGAAAAAGTGCAAACAGAGATATTCTGAGAGTGAAAGAAACGGAGATTCGGCGTAACAATATAGCCGTTCCTAGAAAATAACCAGTAGAGCCTTTATCATATTAACAAACAGGTAGCACTTGACTGGTTGGGCTAGAAATGTTTGGAAGTAGCGATGTAATTTATGAGAAGCCTATACTCGAGTATGCAATATTCATCAAGATTTTTTGCTTGATATATGAGTTTAGTAAGCAGAAACAAGTTCCAAAGAGAAGCTAGAAAGATGGTAATAGTGTTATAAGACTTGACTTTGGAGAAAAAAGCGAATGCATAAATTTCAGACCTCCTAGTTATAAAAATCAAAAGGAGATAGTGTAACAGATCCAAATTCATCTCCCTTATTCCGGCTAAGTAGAATACTTGATATAAGAAATTGCAGAATAAAGATATATTCTTAAAGTTCCATAAAAAATATCTTCAATGCAGATTGTAAGTCACAACTGTACAATGAAAAAACTGTATATGCATACTGAAAACAAATTTTTTTAAGAAGAGATTAGGAGCACAGCAGTGATATGGAAAATAAAGATAGATATGAGTAGTCATAAGAATAAACCTCTCAACTGAAAAAAAAGATAAATTTTAGACAGATACATG
The DNA here is from genome assembly GCA_037179515.1 of Halocaridina rubra. Taxonomy (NCBI): domain Eukaryota; kingdom Metazoa; phylum Arthropoda; class Malacostraca; order Decapoda; family Atyidae; genus Halocaridina; species Halocaridina rubra. The sequence continues at coordinate 254,275 of JAXCGZ010020773.1, forward strand.
CTAAACAGTTGGAAAGAATACAAGCTATTCTACCTTATAATAATTTCTGGAGGATCACCCCGAGTAATCTCTATTCTTTGATAAGCCACTTTTCTCTTGGTGGGTGTAGTTACATGAATTGCAAAGACTAGCACACTGTGCAGAACAGAATTGCGACTGTTCAATGTCACACTGCCTATTGGAAAATAGAAGAAAATATATATATACAGTACTGCTTTATGTCGAACTTATTAAAAATATCTTTTAAGATAACAATAATTACTTTGTCAACGCTGAATATTTTCTATTCATATTTCAATAAGTATATATTCATCAGAATAACTTTCGATACTGCTAGAGGCATATTCATAATATCTTTAGTAAACAACATACTTGTGTTCTCAGTCAAGTTTAGTCTTCCAGGCCCACTACCAAAACAACCACCTCTGTCAGTGAGTGCAGTAATATTGACAGGCTGCAGAGGAACTTCGATAAGAGATGCATGATCAGGATGGGGATTTGCTTCACCTTCTCTGTAACAGATCCACACAAAACGCCACTTGGTGAGATTCTTTTGATCTATTGCATCTGGATCCTTGATAAGAGAAAGCAAAGGGGAATCAGATATGATACATTTTCCACCACTTGAATACATCATCATGTTTGCTGCTTTATGTGTCATTATTAATACCTATTTGAAAGGAGGTGGACACAGACAGGTTGCAGATGGGGAATTGAGGCTGGTTGCCCTTGCAACTGCTATGCGGTGACCTTGATCACGGATTTATCAATTCCTGAGCTGAATTATGATGTCATAATAGGCTTTCTCAGAATAAATTATCTGACTTACTATCACATTAAGCATATGTATTTATTATATACCTGTAAATGTACCATCATCATACCATTACAGTGCTTTAGCCTACAATGAAAGTATCTATACTTGGTTCTTCAGAACATGACAGTAGTTCTTCAACTGAAATGAACGAGAATATTTTGTACTTGATATTAAATAAATGACCTACCCTAGACCTTGAGGCTATGTCAATGGTGTAATTCTTGTTATAGCCAATGACCCTGGCGTTGCCATTAACAAAGTGGAGATCTAGAGGGCGTGATTTTACATAAATATAAAAGGAATCTGTAGTAGCTATCTGTAAAGAAGCATATAGATTTCACTAAGAATTCTTGCTAATAATATAACGATCACACTTTCAAACTGCTTGTTAAAAATATTCAGTTAAAGTAATTAAGCAATTATACTATTCATACCGTAAGAGAAGTATATACATTGAATTTTTGAATACATATATGACGACTAATTAACACATTCAAAAGCATAAATGAATATATAAGTGCTCAAAATTATCTCCCTTTACTCCCATCAGAAAAGCTCCTCTTGAGGCCCAGAGAAGGGTGAAAATTTTGAGGACTTATTATTTCCATTCGAAGTGTAGATTAACATTCTTATCAAAATATACACATACAAATACAGCTCTACCAGACATAGAAAAAACAAGGATAACAATTTCAAAGTGATTCCCAAGGATCACCACACAATACTTGAGGCAAGGATAAAGTATATGAACTTGTACATAAAATATACATAAAATAAATTGAATAAATCCACTAATTTCATTAATAAATAATGATCCATACAGTTAAACTGACATAAGATTTTGCTTACCTCGGGTAACTCCAACATAACAACGCTCAGTGAGACATTATATAGAGTGTCGGGGATGAAGTATCGGGGAGGAAACACAACTTTCGGCAGAAGAACACTTTGGTCAAGGCTTAATGATCCATTAATCAAGGTATTGTTGTATTTTCCAATGCTGTCACTACGGGCCTCTGTTCTCCACAGAGTCCATGTGAAGGATGCTTGATTGCTGTATTCACCTTTAAAAATGGAGGCAAAGGAGGAGAGTGGAAGCATCATAAAGGTAAAGCCACTACTTATCCAATACTAGTTAAAAATAATGACATCATTTTAGAACAGTTGTTGTCGTTTGTCATTTTCTGTGTTACTATTAAGCCCTCATCATGGTAGTGGACACAGACAGTTTGAAAATGGGCAATC
>JAXCGZ010020774.1:12500-17500 GCA_037179515.1 Halocaridina rubra
ATTTCAGTCAAATCTTCACTTTACCACAGAAACATTACAGACCATTCGAAGCAGATATAGTATAACAATTTTAAGATTAGAGTAATAAGTAGGTACATATACATATACATATACGTATGCAAATATATCTATATACGCACGCATATACAAATATATATAAATAACTAATTGTGTAAGCAATAGATTTGCTACTGGGGCTTCATAATCATACATATCAAGGGAGATTATTTTTTTTTATTTTATTAATTTATTGCGCCAAGGCGTCAGACATTACATGAGTTCATACAAATAATGCTTCAAATGGATATAAAACCAAGAATTGAACATGGTTTACAGGGAGGTGTACATATTGATAAAACATTGCTGCATACTAACACACAACTCACAGAATGGCAGCACAGAGTACATTATATGCAAAAGTAAAGCTCAGAGAAACGCAGAATGCACAAACAGAATTATACAGCAACATACAGAAAATATATGTATAATTCAATATAATTAATGGCCACCAAAGTGAGGAAAACGAGCAAGAATAACATCAAGGTTGTCATCATTAAGTAAAAATGAGCAGATCTGTATTAAGTTCTGACCTCGTGGTAAAACATCTCTCACTGTGGGGCACTGAAGACAATAGTGGTCAAGAGTGTTAGCATTAGTTCGGTCGCATAATGTACAGGAGGTGTACTGTGGCATATCTAGAGTCTGGGAGACCTGCCATAAAGGCCGATACCCCATTCTGAGCCGAGCACTAACTACATTGTTTTTCCGCACCATTAACCCGCGTCTGCGATACTTGTAGCGACTGTGAAGGAAGTGATCATGGTGCTGTATGGACACACTGTTGGCCCTCTCCGTGTCCCTGCGCTGGACCGTCATGGCAAACCCAGCTGAGTAGATGATGTTATATCAAGGGAGAGAGAGAGAGAGAGAGAGAGAGAGAGAGAGAGAGAGAGAGAGAGAGAGAGAGAGAGAGAGAGAGAGAGAGAGAGAGAGAGAGAGAGAGAGAGAGAGAGACTTGTGGTATTCATTTCAGCAAAAAGAGTTATTAATCCTTCCACCGATATATATGCATGCATACATACATACTCATATACACACGCAAACACGTATGCACACATATTTAATACACATACACACACGCACACACAGAGGGTTAGAGCAAGACACTCAGTGTCCGAATTGAAAAGTTAGTAGTGGGCTTCCACAGGGTTCAGTTTTAGGGCCACTTTTGTTCCTTGTATATGTAAATAACCTACCAGAGTCTATAAATTCATTCATGAATATGTTTGCAGATGATGCAACGATTGTGAAGAAAGTAAGGGACGAGAACAATGGTAGAGAACTTCAGGAAGATCTAGATAGTCTGAATGAGTATTCAGAAAAGTGTCTAATGAAATTCAGTACTTCAAAATGTAAGGTAATGAGAATGGGTACAAGTGCAAGAGGGCTCAAGCTTGACGACTTGGTGGCAGGAGTAGAACTTCAAGAGACAGAGATTGAGAGAGATCTAGGAGTAAACATATTGGCCGATTTGTCTCCAGAAATGCATATAAATGGCATAGTAAGGACAGTATATGCTTTCTTAGCAAATGTAAGGGTAGCCTTCACGCAAATGGACAAGAAAATGTTCACAAATATTTATGTAGCCTATGTGAGGCCAAAGCTTGAATATGTAGCCCCCTTCTGGAATCTGCACTTGAAAAAGCACGTACTTAAGCTTGAATAAGTTCAAAGACATGCCACGAAACTGGTGCCAGAAATACGCAATCTCAGTTATGATGAGAGGCTGAGGAAATTAGACTTACCATCACTTGAAGCTAGAAGATTGAGAGGGGATATGGTGACGTGTTTAAATTTCTTTATGGTTATGACAGAGTGGATAAGGATCGATATTTTAATATGGCTGGCACTTAGAACTAGAGGTCATAGTTTGAAGCTTCGTAAGAAAACTTCTTTGCAGGATGTAACGAAGTACTTTTTTAGTGTAAGAGTAATCGATAATTGGAATTAGCTAAGCGAGGAGGTAAATAATGCTAACTCAATCCATAGTTTTAAGGATAAGTATGATAAGTTTCACTAAGTACAAATTGGAACCGACCAGGAGACGGGAAGTTACGAGCTTGGGGCTCTTTCCCTTAAGCACAATTAGGTAATTGCACACACACAGGACAGAAATCCACAGCTTGGATCGCTCACGCTCACCAAGTTGTGGACTTGTTTACGATAAGGCACACCAGTTTCGGGTCTTCACATTGTATGACATGAAAACTGAAGTATATAAAAAAAATTAAAAAAAATTTTCTCTCTCTCGTTCTCTCTTTCTCTCTCTCCCCAATCTACCTACGGACATACAATGCCACCTACCTACCTACCAACCATACGATATTCCTAGCTACTCTCCCTCATGCTCTTTTTCATCCTTAAGGTAAAGACGAGAAATGAGGCTGTTGTTTTTGGTAGAAGCAGATGCGTTGACAATTTTCATTTTTTTTTCTTTGGTCTTATTCTTGTTTTTCCTTTCTCTATCTCTCATCTATCCTCTGGGGCAGCAGTAGCTCAGTGATAATTCGCTCAAGTAGGGAAGCGACTAGCTGGGCCTGATACAAGCGAATTCGATCTCGCAGCTGGGAGTTAGGAAGGGTATTTACCCTTAATCCCCCATCTCGAGCCTGTGTTCACCCCCATTCAAATGGGGACTAACTGTATGAAAACCGCAAAAACAAAAATGATCTAGCCTCTAGCTTCTTGTAATATTTTCTGCCATATTCTAAGATAATAATCATATATTGAAGTATGAAGTGGTACACATAAAATTGTCAGCACGTGTAAATATATTACAGTATTGAATTCTGTTATTCCCTAACACCTGCCTTTGTCATAACTGTAAGAACATATCGGCAAGAAAAAGTCCTATTCACAATTTTTTCTCAACTAACGTAAAATGGCGTAGCTTGAATCATGAACAAACCACATAGAATGTCGTAGGCAGTTAAATACGATATTTTTTTTTCTTTAACTTCTCAAATGACTCGAAAAAATTGCAGTTTCCATCATACCACCGACCGTGGAACGCCTTCTATTTATTCCGTTATGGAAAAGAAGTAATTCCGCTTAAATACTTACTAATATGTATGTGCGACCCCCATCGCCATTTAAGCACCTTCCATGGTGCAGACAGTAACGCCTTAGGTACAAGGATGGATTGTCACGTGTACTGTAGGTTCGAATCCATGTCAAGAACAGTTATATGTTTTAAATCATCTCGTCCAGTAGATGTGAGTACATTTATATTTTGCTACGAATATATTCTCAGCTTTTTATAAAATATCTTTTTTCAATTAAATTTTTCTAGGTAATATTTCTATTTTCAAGTACTGATTGATTAAATTGGTCCTAAGCTTGAACTATTATTGTTATTATTATTATTATTATTATTATTATTATTATTATTATTATTATTATTATTATTATTATTTATTATTATTATTATTATTATTATTATTATTATTATTATTATTATTATTATTATTATTATTATTATTGTTATTATTATTATTATTATTATTATTATTATTATTATTATTATTATTATTATTATTATTATTATTATTATTATTATTATTATTATTATTATTATTATTATTATTATTATTATCATTATTATTATTATAGATACTCGTGTACATATATATATATATATATATATATATATATATATATATATATATATATATATATATATATATATATATATATATATATATATATATGATATATATATATATAATATAAATAAATATATATATATATATATATATATATATATATATATATATATATATATATATATATATATATATATATACTCACGCACACACATACAAACACACTTACACCGCCCCTGCACGTACATAAAATAAGTTCGTGATATCAAGGAAGCAAGCAACGCATATGGTAAGTGGAAAAACACGATCAAAAGCACCCGGTGAGGCCCGTACAAAAAACGTTGGCAAAGACTACATAAACGCTTACATAAAAAAAAAAAATGAAAACACACATTGTATATATACGCATGTACTCAGTTAAGCCAACCCTATCAAGCATGGAAGATTGCACTAACGCACGCACACACACACACGCACAAGGACGTTGCCTACCTGTGGTGTTGAGGTACTGCTTAGCCACAAAATAAAATGTGTCACCACTTGCAAGAGCTGCAGGCCCACTATGCGTCTCCTTCTGGGGTGTTTAAAGACGTCGACTCTTGTCTATTCTTCAATTCTCACCTTCAGTAGAAAAAATATATATCTTTGTATATTTGATTAATCTTTTTCCTTTTTATTTATTCAGTTCCTCTTACGTTAACCTCTTTTCATCTTGAACCATCAACGCCTCTCTCTCTGTCTCTCGTGATTTTGCGTCTACAAAATATATATCTATTTATATTTATTTGCCTAAAATGGAAGCTCTGTCTTACAGTCCCATACAATTAAACTCTAACCAGAAGCGACCATAGCAATATACTATCTCGTCTAAATTCAATATTTTTCGCATTAGAGGTCAGAGAGAGAGAGGGAGAGTGTGTGTGATAGAAAGAGAGAGAATCTTTTTAGATTTCTCTCAGTCGCTCATGTCCCTTCTTCAGCTACTCCGACCCCACGAACGACCGACTGTAGCGACAGACCGAGCAAAACCCACCTCTGCGCTCCTCGGCTGGCTGTTCACTATTGATCTTGAGCCAAGGCTCTCTCTCTCTCTCTCTCTCCTCTCTCTCTCTCTCTCTCTCTCTCTCTCTCTCTCTCTCTCTCTCTCTCTCTCTCTCTCTCTTTAGTTCTCTTCTTTGGCACTTCTTATCTCTTTAATTTCGCTATATATTTTTCTCTTTTCTGACATATTTCTCTATACCACCAGTTATAATTTTAACTCTCTCTCTCTCTCTCTCTCTCTCTCTCTCTCTCTCTCTCTCTCTCTCTCTCTCTCTCTCTCTCTCTCTCTCTCTC
>JAXCGZ010020774.1:20000-30000 GCA_037179515.1 Halocaridina rubra
CTTATCATTATTATTGTCCTTATTACTGCATTGTTGTTATAATTATTACTGCTATTACTGTTTTTATTATTTTTTATGAGTGTGACACCGGGACAGGCAAACACTGCCCTCAGCAATAAAGGCCCGGGCACGGGAAAATACCAGGACGAAGGAAAAGAAAAAGGTTAAGGACAAGGCAGAGATGAGGTAATGTCACACAAAGGAAAACGACAGACAGAAAAAGCAGTAAAAGTACAGAGTACCCAGAGATATGGAGGACTAGGATCTGAAATGACGATAGATCTGCTTTTTGAAGGATGATAGGTCATAAGAATTAGGAAAGACAGTAGGAGGAAGAGAGTCCCAGAGTCTGGAGCTAGATGGGAAGAAGCAGTCGCTGCACCGACCAATCCGTGAGCTACAAATCTCCACATAGTACCTGTGAGATGAGGCCGCTTGCCGAGTGTTACGCGGCCTCGGCAGTGGGGGAGGGATGCAACTCGCTATCTCATCAGAACAACAATGGAAGTAGTAGCGATAGAAAAGAGAAAGGGAAGATATCTTACGGCAAAGAGAGAGAGAATCCAGATTAGAAGTAAGAGAAGGATCATTAATGAGTCTGACTGCCTTAGATTCAACCCTATCAAGGAGATAAGTATAAGAAGAAGCACCCCAGATGTGTGAGCAGTATTCTAAGCAGAGACGGATAAGACCTTTATAAATTTTAAGTAACTGTAAAGAGGAAAAGTAATGACGAAAACGAAACAAAACCCCCAATTTTTTGGATGAAGATTTAGAAATTTGGATTATGTGATGCCTCCAAGACAAGTTAGAGGTTATATGGATTCCTAATATGTTGATAGAATCAAGAGGGTAAATTTCGTTAGTTTCGAGGACAATAGGGTTATCAGGAGGAGGAGAAGATAAAGAGATAGCCAGAAACTATGTCTTGGAGGCATTGGATTTAACTAAATTTTGAGTGCCCCACTCAGATATTCTCTGCAAATCGAAGTTGAGAGTAGTAGAAAGAGTGATACAAGACTGATTTTGAGTAGCAGATGAAGTTTGTGAAGAAAAGGCAGAGGAAAATTGAAGGGTTGACTCATTAGCAAAGGCATGAAGAAGAGAGGAAGATGGGGATTGTGGAAGATCATTAATGAAGAGAAGGAACAGAGTAGGTGAAAGAAAAGAGCCCTGTGGAACACCACTGGTAACAGAGAAAGGGCTAGATGTCGCAGCATCAACAACTACAGATATAAAACGGTCAGTAAGAAAACTGGAAATCAGAGAAGAGAAAGAAGGGGTAAAGCCATAGGGAGGGAGTTTGGCCAACAAAGCCTTGTGCAGACTCTGTCAAAAGCCTTAGAGATATCAAGGGCGACGACAAAGGATTCCCCATAGTTCCTCAGAGAAGATGACCATACATGACTAAAATAGGACAGGAGATCACCAATGGATCTTGCCTTGCGGAAACCGTAATGGTGATCGGAGATAAGTGAGTTAGATTCAAGATGTTTCAAGAAGTGAGCATTGAGCAAAGTTTCGAAAACTTTAGCAATAGAAGAGATTAGGGCAATAGGTCTGTAGTTTGAAGGAATAGAGAAGGCACCCTTCATAGGAACTGGTTGAACTGATTATTATTATCATTAATAATATTATTATCAATATTATTATTACTATTATTATTATATTATTATTATTATTATTATTATTATTATTATTATTATTATTATTATTATTATTATTATTATTATTATTATTATTATTATTATTATATTAACAATAATGATGATGATGATGATAATAACAACAACAACAATAATAATAATAATAATAATAATAGTTTCATTAGATTAAAATAAAATTGAAAGCTTTGGCAGCATGTACAATAATAATATCCCTGAATAAAAAAAAAAATCAAGGAGTCAGCCCAATAGGAATTGAGGAAAAAAAAAGGATGGGAAATGTATACTTATAGTAACGAAAATTGAAGTTACAAAGCTGAAATGAGTTTCCGGGTGTGTGCAGAACATCAAAGCAGAGAGAAGAAACCATTCATGTTAAGAAGGAATCTATGGAGAGAAGTGTTGATTCCATTCACCTTGATATGTAATGAATGACTTGAGCTTAATGAGTAGAGAAGCGATGTGTTGCATGACATTTCTATTAAATGTCCTATTTTTTTCCCCCAGTATTTAGCACCTCTGGTAAAACTAACCGACATATGCATTAGTGAAGGAACCAACAGATATAAGGATATTAAATCAAAAGAAGGCACAAATCAGTTTGCCAAAAGGCTACATGTCTTCTATACAAACTTGAATGTAAAGGCATTAATGCCAAGATTGCAATCCATACATATAATCTGTGAATGCTGGAAGTGCTAGTTAACTTAAGGAGTGAAGGGTTGGACTCTATTACATAATTCTGGATTTTGGATATTGCCCAATCATAAGCAAGTCATATCTAGTAGCACGACCAGAAAATTTACAAGGAACATCTACTTTTAAGTCTACAGTATTAAAATACCTGACACTGAGAAGCGTCGTCGGGAAGCAGTCATTAGATCACAAGAATTCAAGGCAGAATTTGCTCTGGCAAGAAAATAGGAATGAACTAATGAGATTCATAAACTGATTGTAATATCAATTTCAGACAGCATATGCTGCCCTATATAGTTCGTTATTAAAATAAGTGGGCCTACATATAGTAAACCATACTTGACACAGCAGAAATGCTAAAGCCGATGGAAATCATGAGGACACATGTGTACCAAAGTTCATGGGAAGTTTTGTGTTTTGCCACCAAAATTAGAAATTCCAAGAAAAAGCAACTCTACAGAATGAACCTCTGAAAATACTAGGCCTTAATATTACAGACTTCGTCATTGGCAGGTTACTGTCAAGTACAAAGACAAATCAGTAAATATAGCATAGTATCATATTCACATTCAAAATCAAAGATACGTCAACAGATATGAATTATCATCATATCCATATTTAAGCACAAAGACACAAGCGAATATATGAATTATTTTTATATCCCGATTCAAGCACAAAGACACTTTTGCAGTATGAAATGTTTTCATATCCAAATTCAAGCACAAAGACACATCAGAAGATGTGCATAATTTTTATGATATTAATATTCTTGGCATCACAATGAGCGGATATAATAACTTTACAAAATGTTATCACAAATTTTTTCTTTTGTTATGAGTGTGACACCAGGACAGGCAAGAAAATTGCCGTCATCAGGCCCTCGCACTACTGGTAACAAGGAATGAGTTAGATGTTGCGCCATCAACAACCACAGATATAAAATGGTCAGAAAGAAAACTGGAAATCAGAGAACAGAGAGAAGGGGTAAAGCCATAAGCAGGGAGTTTGGCCTACACAGCCTTGTGCTAGACTCTGTCAAAATCCTCAGAGATATCAAGAGCGACGACAAAGGATTCCCAGTAGTGCCTCAAAGAAGATAACCTTGCATGAGTAAGATAGGACAGGAGGTCACCAGTGGATCCTACCCTGCAGGAGCCGTACTGGTGATCGGAGATGAACAAGTCTGACTCAAACTGTGTCAAGAGGTGAGAATTGAGCAAACTTTCAAATACTTTAGCGATAGCAGAGGTTAGGGCAATAGGTCGATAGTTTGAAGGATTAGAGCAGGCACCCTTCTTCGGAACAGGTTGAACTGGAGCATGTTTCCAAGATGAAGGATAGATGTTGGTTGAGAGAATGAGGCAAAAATTACGACAAACCACGAGTGCCAGTTCATCTCCAAACTCCTTAAGGAACCTTGCAGAGATGCCATTGGGTCCGGGTGCCTTGATCGTCTTTAGAAAGCGAAGAAACTTATGGACTTTGCATGAAAAAAGAATACGGGAGGGCATAGGGTTAGAGAGGGGTAAAGTATGAAGGACAGGTTCACTGGAATCGCTTATCAAAGAGTTGGCAAAAAATGAGAGCTATAGAGAGTGGTTTTGTCAGTGGGAGAGCAAGCTATAGACCCATCAGGACGATTAGGAAGATTTAACTATCTCTGGAAGTGGAAGCTGTCAATATGCCCCCATCTTTTCTAGTCTAAGCAAAAGATATCAATCAAATAAATAAGATTTTATAGATGCCACTACTTCCCAGAATGGATGTTCTATTAAGTGTCCACGTGACTCGTGCCTTGTGTATCACTCAGGATCATACTATAGTATGCCCTAGGGGAGGATTCGTATGCATAAGACGTGCTGGAGTCCGGGATATAACTACTAAGGTGTTAAAGAGGCCTGTAAGGCTCTAAGATTATAACATATTTTCATCCATTTCCCAGATGTATTATCTCACATAACTAACAAGTTCAACAGGACCAGAGGCCTCTGTCCAAAAGGCCAGAGAGCATTTCTTTAAAATATTTTTACCAAATGCCTCCAAGCCATTACCTTCAGCACTTGTACCTGTCAATAAAAGGAACGAAAGAGAGAGCCGACAATGTTTTGTCCAAGTTACCAACGTTGAGCATGGCTTATTCACCCTTTAAGTCCTTAAGAAAGAATTAGGAATGATCCCATAAGTTCATGCGTTGATTTAAGCTTGCTAAATGCATGACAGAAATCTTAAGAAAGCATGGGCTTCCTTAGTGCATGGATGCTATGTCATTTCTCTTTTCTTTGTTAAGGTTTGAACTTTGGATGTGTCAGAGTATGGCATGATATGTAAACACACCTTGAAGATGTATTTCTAGAACAGAATTAGGAAATGCACTTGAATGTGAAAATTTAACGCAAAAAAAAAATACACAGAGGGTACTCGAGAGGTTGTTTATTTTATTCCAGATGACTTTAAAATGAAAAGGTATGTTTGCAATCTATTCAGACTAATAAGAGATGATTATTCATCTTATTTTTAAAGAAGTAGGAGTTGCAAAATCAGAAATTAAAGGAAGCAACAGATAATTCTGAGTTACAAATACTGAATAACTGGAACCGGAAGTGCTCTACGGGACCAGTCACTGAATCATAAGTATTAAAGGCAGAATTTTTCCAAGCAACAAAAAGGAATAAACTAAAGAGGTTTGCAAACTGCATTAGTAGATACAGACTTTGCATTTGGTATGAAATGTAAGTGGGCTTACGTATCAAGAAGAATATTTTACAGAATGAGAAACTAAATTATTCCAGCTCAGTTAAAGGAACGCAAGTGTGGTGATTCTGAGAGCGAGTTGCTTACCATATCACCAAGACAAAGAGGTCTGGGACTAACAAACCTTATGATAAGAGGTTGCTCTGAACTCAAAAGTTCCATATAACTGTTTTCAGTATAGGCTAGTTCTAGTCATGCACAAGGTACATCACAGGAATTCTAAATATTTTCATATACAAGCAATAAGAAATCACATCTACAAAAGTCGTCATATACGCTTACAAGAAACATAGCCTACTAAAAAATGAAGATGAAAATGGCTTACGGGGAATGGACCCTCAAACTAGCTCCTATTTAGGGATAATCTGACATAAGCACCCAGGGTAACGATTACATCTGCCAAAACAAGTTCTTCGAATAAAGGCAACCGTCCTAGCCCTTGGTATAAAAGGGAGTCCGTGACGTAACACCGGAACTGATATAAGACCATCTGAAGATGCTTCCGATGAAGATCATGCAAAGAAAACTGTGTGCAGTTGCAACTCGGTCATAAATAAAACCTTGAAAGGCAGTTCTTGAAATAAATTCTTTATTATAGTATTCTTCTTATATATAAAATTCTCAAATCTTACAATCAACCAATACTAGCCATATGAGGTTTTGTTGATAAATTATTTAAATAAACAAGATATTCTATGTGGTCTACAAATTATCAGTTTGACTCTTAGCGCAAGTGATACAAGATGGAGAAGGGAGATCAGGAGCAAAAGATGGTGAGCAATTAATGCAGGAAGAAGCAAACGTTGAAGAACATGAAGCTAAAGACACACACAAATGGATATCATAAACGCATCTGATGCAGTTCTGTGTATGTTTAAGAAATCACGCCTTTGGCCCGATATTTTAAACAGTGCAAACCTAGGATACCGTACTGTTAGTTAGCTAGACACACATAAATGGATTTCAGAAATGCATCTGACGCAGTTCTGTGTATGGCTAGGATCCCACTGGGGATCCTAACCATACGCAGAATCGCGTCAGATGCGTTTATGAAATCCATTTGTGTGTGTCTAGCTAACTAACAATATGGTACCCTAGGTTTACACTGTTTAAGAAATTGGGCCAAGTGAGGCATACAGTTAACAGGGAGCCTACATCAACTGTTACTAGGGTCTTTTTTTTTTAATATTGGATTAAAGTATACAACAACAGTAAATAAAACCACAACTCATAAAAGAATGAAAATAACTCTCTAGGTGTGTCTATTCTCAGTGTACTGCATTTCAGATTATTTATGCATAGTAATATACTAATTACGTATTTACAAATATCACTATATCGAGGTATTACTTAGTACTGGACATAATTGTTACACTTAGCGGGAACTGCTGTTAACTATGCAAAAATAAATATCACTGAACTGTTACCATACAGCTTAAAATAGAAGGAAAAGAACCATTAAATAAAATAATATGGAAAATATGTAGAGTGCTTATTTATTCCGTGACTTTAACTTATCTTCTCAAAGTACAATACTTTGGGGAGGTGACCAGCTTGGGTCACGAAATTAATAAGTACTTCATATATTTTTCATACTGTATTCTTTAATGGGCCTTTTCTTTACATAAAAAATCTAGCTCCAAGTCAAAATGGAGATAATCAAGAAAATTTCCCTTACCTGCCAAAAGTGATTTGCCGCTGTCTCTGGAGACGTGGTTAGTTAAGGGGCTAGACAATGCTTGACTCTGATCTTTACTGAGGCTGATGTTATCCAAGTTCGAATCCTTGCTAGAGACAGACAACCTCTTTTTACTTCTATTACGAGAAGGTGTTTCTCCTAATTTTCTATATCCTTTCCACTTATCTCTTTTGCGAGATGCTGATCTATGTTCTTGACTGTCTCGCTTTCTGCTGGCACTGCGAGAACGAGGCTCGGACTTAGTGAAGCTACCCTTTCCTTCAAATGGAGGTTGTCTTTGTGCCTTTTTTACTTGTATTTTATCAACTTTAGCCCTGAATTGCTGTACTGCATTGGCTTGGGGTAGCCTAGGCTCTGACTTAGACCTTATTAGACCAGCAACAGGTCGAAATGAAGTCCAAACGTACTCATTTTTTGACTGCCCTTCTTTTAACCAATCTCTGTAACTTAATAACGAATATCTTTGACCTGGAGTTCTTTCATCCAGCTGTTCTGCAGACCCTATTTCGCTTCTCCTAGCTATGTGTTGAGCCTTAAATTGAGTTATCAGTGACTTTGGTCTAACTAGCCTATCTGGCACTTCCATCACCCTGTCTGGAGAAGCCGTTCCATCCTCCTCCTCATCATCATCATCGTCATTGTCGTCATCAGTCATGTCTTCAGAGGGAAATCGATGCCTTGACCCTTTTCGAAAATGTGGAGAGAAATGTCGATCTTTTGCAGATCGACCAGAGATATAAGTAGACCTAATAGTCTTGGAGCAACTTGGAACATGTAGATTTTCTTCTATCTGCATACAAATAGCAGAATCATCTGTGGTCTTTGACTGACTTGGTGTATCGGAGGATTTTCTTTCACTATCTTCGTCAGTGACTTTTGACTGACTCGGTGTGTCTGAGAGTTTTCTTTCATCTGAAGCATTGACAACTAGTCCTTTAGTAAGGATATCTGAATATTTATTACTGCAAGGAGATTCTTCTTCAGGGCTTTGGTTGGGACGAGGTAATGAAGGACTCTGCATAAACAAAGGCTGCCTCTGAATTCTTACTCTGGATCCTATTGAGGCAGTTTCACCTTCATCTGTTGACATCGATACGTGATCTAAGCCATACCGCTGGTGAAATTGCTGATGTAAAAGAGTTTTCTCTCGAATGCGTTGTTCTTCTCGCTCTTTTTCTCGCTTCATTTCTTTTTCTCGCTCAAGCAGTCTTTGCATAGCTACCCTTCTTCTGTTGTGCCGATAAATCCTGTACCTGAGTTCATCAGTTTCCCAGTGTTTGACACAATCAGGCTGAAGGCATTTACAGGGGCACCGCAGGCAACAGAGTAAATTCATTTCTAATGATTAACTGATAGTCTTATTTCTATTTATAATGGACTTACCCACTCTTTTGACATTCTATAACACGTGTAACAGAGCCGAAAAATTTACACATACAGCTTAGCATTTGCAAGTAAAGCACCATTTTTTTTTATATTTACTAAATATAGATCTCATCGTTTATTTAAGTGACAGAAACACCAATTCCATAGACCAATATGAATAATATATACACTAAAAAATATATCAGATTGTCACTTTGCATTCCGGACGGTGATACCTGCAAATACAGATGTTCAAATATAATTTTATACAAAAAAAAGGAAGCTGCAAGGAATGGCAAGAATAGGTGGAAATGTCTTGGAATGGATTAAAACAAAAAAATTATTTAGACGGAGGGGGGAGGGGAACAGAGAGTCAGAGTAAGATACTCAGTGTTTGAATGATGAAAATATTAGTAGTGGGGTTTCATAGCGTCCAGTTTAGGACACTTTTGTAAATGAGCTAACGGGGTCTGTAAATGCATTTTTGGATATGTCTGCAGATAATGCAAAGATTTTGAAGAAAGTCGAAGACGAGAACAAACGTAGATATCTTCGAGAAGACCTAAAAAGTGTGCATATGTGGTCGGAAAAGTGGCTAATGAAATTCAATATTTCAAAATGTATGATGAGAATGGGTAAGAGTGCAAGAAGGTCTAAGATTGGGTACTCAGCAGGAGCAGAACTTCAAGAGACAAAGGATGAGAGAGATCACTGAGTAAACATAAAGGCAGATTTGTCTCCGTAAATGCATATAAACGCAAGTTAAAGGCTGCATATGGTTTCTTAGTAAATGTAAGGGTACAGTTTTCAGACACACGGGCAAGGAAATGTTCAGAAATATTTATGTAACTGCATATTCAAAACTTGAATATGCAGCCCCCTTTTGGAATCCGCACTTCGAAAAGCATATAAATAAGCTGTAAAAAGTCCAGAGACATGTTATGAAACTGATGCCAGAAATATGTAATCTCAGTTAAGAGGAGAGGCTTAGTAAAATAGACTTACCATCACTCAAAAACAGAAGAATAAGGGGGAATATAGTGCCGGCTTTTAAAGACTTTCATGGATTTGTCAGGGTGGATATAGATCGATATTTTGATATGGCTGGCTCTACAACTGGAGGTCTTAGTTGGAAGCCTCGTTAGAAAACTTGAAGTACTTTTTTATGTAAGAATAGTTGCTGCTAGGAATTCTCTGAGCTAAAAAGTAGTAATTGATAACTTCATTCATAATTTTAAGGATAAAAATTATAATTATCAGTGAATGTAAAACTGGAATCAGCCAGGAGACTGGGAGTTACGAGCAAAGGGCTCTCTCCCATAAACACAGTTAGGTAGTTACATACATTCCTTGGCAAGAGTCCTAGATTTTGCTCAAGTAACAAAATTTATGAATCATATTTGAAGTGTTGCTGGAATCTCGAGGGGCCCCAAGATATTGAAAACAAACAAACGTGCTCCCTATCTTCATACAGGAAGGATAAACACAGCCCTAAACTTAAAACCTGTTTCTTTGACTAGCATAGTTTGTTAAGGAAAAACTACTAAGAAAAGATGTTTCACTAGGAGGCCTCCAACATTCTCTCCGTGAGACAACATGACTTCGAAGAGGACAGATAACAAACTTACTGGAATTTTATTATGAGGTATGACTAGTCATACAAGAAACAGAGGGCTGGGAAGACTGCATAATCCTAGATTTTTTGAAGACATTTGATACGGTCTTACATGGGAGTGGAAGAGGTTATATAGAGAGGAGGGAACAATAAGTCAGGGTAATAGATGCAGTGTTTGGCTGAAGAACGGTTAACGGTAGGGATCCACAG
>JAXCGZ010020774.1:32500-95000 GCA_037179515.1 Halocaridina rubra
ATTTTGACTGAACTAGAATATAGACCAAATGGTCTCAGGGCTCTTCCATGCATCTAGCATCGTGGTAATGCTAATATTACTTGTTATTATAAATCCTTCTCACTTATAGCAACTCCTCACCGCCAACCCTCCCCACACAAACACACACGCAAATCAAAAATTATTTCCATTGATATAATTGTCGCTATTAAACGACTCACATAATATGATTTTACATCTTGTTCAAAGGTCAATAAAAATTATCAAGTTTAGTTTCACAGTCACTATCACCTCACCTCGCAAGAGTAATAACAAACATCAACGCCGTCGAAAACTCGCTATATAATCTCATCTCTTTTGTGTTAAATATACAGTAACAATTACAATATGCTAATAATTCTTTTGTTAACATTACACCTGCCTTGTTTTCTAGAACAAACCTACAAATCACTGTAGATATTGTATTGTAAGACAAGATAAATTTTAGTCATGCAAGAAGGGCACACCTGTACACGCTTACACTATATCAGCACCAGTGAATACTAGCAAAGGTAAGTTAACACTCTCTCTCCTCTCTCTCTCTCTCTCTCTCTCTCTCTCTCTCTCTCTCTCTCTCTCTCTCTCTCTCTCTCTCTCTCTCTCTCTCTCATCTCTAATCCACTTACACCTCGTGAGTTGTCTCACTGAAATATATCAGTTTTACTACGGAAATGTTTCTTCCCACTCTGCTTTTTCGTCTTCATTTCTAAATAGGTAACAAAAGTCAAGAAATTCATTGAAACACAAGTTGAATCGATGTGCTTTGGCTCGAGCAAAAATTATTTCTGCCCAAATCAATGTTCATCAAGAGGAGGAGGAGAGCATGCACTTAGGTGTCTTCATAGGTGGTTTTAAATGACTTGGAATGCTTTCAGTATGTCCAGAGGAATGGATGACTAATCTTCTCAGATAGCTGCACTTTTAAATCTATTTTGCACTTTTCTGTGTCACTCTTAATCCCCATTTGAATGGGGGTAGAGACAGATATGTTGTAATTGGGGATTTAATGCTGAATGCCCTTCGTACCACCAAGGGTGTGCTGAAATTTCAAATTATCGGAGCTTATATACATGTCGCCTCTCCACTCATATACAAATGGCACTAAACTTTATTATAAAATCATACAAAAACCTGGCCTGGAGATCACTGGGTCCATGTGATTGGAGGGGGGCTAGGGCCCAGCTATGTGGTAGGTATATAGTCGGGCTCTGTGCTATTACTGTCTCTTGCCTCTGCCTTTCATTAGCTGCCTTTAACCTTTAACAACGTTCATCCCAATGTTACGAGTCTTCGCTGAGAAAATTATACGAATGTATTATCCATACTTAAAAAACTGGTCAACATATCGAGACTAAACACTATAAGGGATATTATCATTTGATATGCTGATGACAGCAATTCATTTTCACGTACAATATTGCTATCAAGCAGGGGTCTTTTATCCCAAAATGGCACAAGGCAATTGTCCAAAAGAAACTAAAAACAGGATAAGAATTAAGATCGTTTCGTTAAATGTATTTTGCCGTCTTATGCGTCACAATTAATCCCCATTATCGCAGTGAACATAAAAAGGTGGGAAATGGGAAATTAAGACTGGATACCCTTCCTAACGCCCCGATGTGGGCTCGAATATCGTGGTCATTATAAATGTGAATTCCACACCTTGGTGAGCCATTCTGTACAAATGTACAAAGACAGAAATTTTTGTCATAGAGTCTAGTCTGCAGATCATGAAGAAGACTCATTCCCGAGAACTCGTACAAGTGATCGATATTAAAGAGGTAAAATAACTTATGCAATAATGCAAAATGCTAAGTACAGTAATGTAGTGTAATGAAGGGCTAATTCTTAAGAAGTCAGTTATGGCAAGAAAAGTAGTTCTTTTGTTGACGAGAACTTCTATTTCTTCTTCTCCTCCTCCCCCTCAAGTTTTTCCTCTGATATCCTTCTTTTTCTTTCTTCTCCTCCGACTCCTTCGTCTTTTCTTCTGCTTCTTCTGCTTCTTCTTTTCCATTCTCCTATTCCTCCCCCTCCCCTCCTAATTCTTTTTCTTTTTCTTTCTTTTCCTTCTTCTTCTTCTTCTTCTTCTCCTTCTTCTTCTTCTTCTTCTTCTTCTTCTTCTTCTTCTTCTTCTTCTTCTCTCTTCTTCTTCTTCTTCTTCTATTACTACTACTACTACTACTACTACTACTACTACTACTACTACATTACATGATTAATGCACTGGTTTTTATGGAGACAGAATAACAGTACTTCGAAATAAAAATAGTTACCCATGGAAACTTCTGTGTACAGTAAGAAAAGTCACTTAACTCAGTAGAAAGTTACCCACCGACTCTGTTTCTGGAATTTGTATAGCAAATTTCAAAGGGATCTTATGTATGTTCCCATCTTTTCCTATAAGGCATTCTAAAGACTTTTCTTTATATATATATATATATATATATATATATATATATATATATATATATATATATATATATATATATATATATATATATATATATATATATATATATATATATATATATATATATATATATATACACACATATATATATATATATATATATATATATATATATATATATATATATATATATATATATATATATATATATATATATATATATATATATATGTATATATATATATATATATATATATATATATATATATATATATATATATATATATATATATATATATATATAAAATATATATATATATATATATATATATATATATATATATATATATATATATATACATATATATATGAATGAATCACAAAATAAATATGTCTATTATGCTACATTAACAAGTGCAGCAGAAAATATTCACAATGAAGCTCTTCTTAAGATTATATAACACTAGTAGTCTCGCATGTCATATTTCGCATGGTATACTTCACACAGTAAATGTAGTCGCCGTGGCTCAGTCGGTAGCGTCTCCGACTCTGAGGCGTCAGGTCGAGGGTTCGCGCCCCGTCACGGTCTGAGGTTAGCAAAGGCATGCACTCAGCGTAAGGATTACATTTGCCAAAACAAGTCCTTCGCAAGAAGGCAACCGTCCTAGTCCTTGGTTGATAAGGGAGTCCGTGACGTAAAACCGGAACTTCACACAGTAAATAGTATTTCCTCTTTGACAAAAATAACAACACCATATTTTCTAAAGAATGGCTACGTAATAAGGGAAAAAATCTTTTAAATATGTCGCAACCGTAGAAACAAGTTAAGTTAATCCCATTCGAAAATTTAAAGCTTTCCAATCTGAAAAAATAAACCAAAGA
Organism: Halocaridina rubra; assembly: GCA_037179515.1. Classification (NCBI taxonomy): domain Eukaryota; kingdom Metazoa; phylum Arthropoda; class Malacostraca; order Decapoda; family Atyidae; genus Halocaridina; species Halocaridina rubra. The sequence goes on from JAXCGZ010020774.1 coordinate 35,811, forward strand.
ATTGAAGAAAAATAACAGGCATTAGAAACTTGGCTATTACTATTACTATCTACCTAGGCTGTTTCCCCCAATTGGGGGGTAGCCGACATAAAAAAGAAACAATAAGGGGATTACTTTGCTCTAGGGGCAATGACGAGGGAGCTAGCAACCGTTCAGATGACACTGCTGGAGTGCCACAGCCCATCCTCCCGGCTCTTCCACAACCTGTGTCGCTTCATAAATGCCAACTCCCCTACTACCCCTACCCACAGGGCTACTTCTGTAAGATGCAGCCCCGTGGTAACAGCAGATGCCCATCAGATCTGCGTCACAATCGCTCACTACTCATTCCTATTCCTAGCACGCTCACTTGCTTCCCTTACATCCATCCTCCTATCATTCAGCGCTCTCCTTACTCCATCCATCCACCCAAACCTAGGCCTCCCTCTAGCATTTCTCCCATCAACTCTCGCATTCATCACCTTTTTCAGCAGTCTTTCATCATCCATGCTCTCCACATGGCCAAACCATCTCAGAATATTCATATCTATTCTGGCTGCCAATTCTCTCCTCACACCCGTTCTTCCTCTCACCACTTCATTCCTAACCCTATCCAATCGAGATACACCAATCATACTCCTCAGGCATTTCATCTCAAACACATTTAGTTTTCGTCTCTCACTTACTTTCATACCCCATAACTCTGACCCATACATCACAGTTGGCACAACCACTTTCTCATACAAAACTTTCTTAGCATTCATTTCCAACCTTCTATTCCTCATCACTCCTTTCAACGCACCCAACACTTTACATCCTTCATTCACTCTGTGACACACATCTGCTTCCACTCCACCATTTGCAGCTATAACCGAGCCTAAATACTCAAATTGATCAACTACCTCAAGTGTCTCTCCATTCAACATAACATTCAATCCAGCACCATCCTCATTTCTTGTACACCTCATCATAACCTTACTCTTACCCACATTAACTCGCAACTTCCTTCTCTTACACACCATTCCAGATTCTGACTCTAACTGACACAGCTTCTCCTCTGAGTCTGCCACCACCACAGTATCATCTGCAAACAGCAACTGATTCAGCTCCCACTCGTTATCATCCCCATCTACCATTCTCAAACCTCGACCACGCACTCGCTCATTCACCTCTTTCTTACGACTCCATCAATATACAAACTGAACAGCCACGGTGACATCACACATCCCTGTCTCAGTCCCACACTCACTGGAAACCACTCCCTCACTTCATACCCTACCCTAACACAAGCTCTACTGCCCTCATACAAACTCATCACTGCATACAACTTGGCAGAGTACCAAAAACAAAAACAAAAAATTTCGGATGAAGCTGGACTGAGTAATATCAATTGCGGCATCCATACTACCTCTACACGTTTAATCCACAGAGGAGGTGGATTATACGTGTTGGCATGGGTGTACGGGCCTTGAATATATCAAATATACACCCCAAAGAGAACCAGAGAAAGTCCACTAGACTCAGAAAATATGGATGCCTCCTGTTATCAATGAAAGAAAATGGGTCAGCGTAGTATAAAGAAAACGGTGTAACTTCATATTTCTTTAGAGAAAGACTAAAGTATTCTGATTCACCGGATTCCCGTTACTCTCAAAAGAGAAGTATCTCATGGCGTTTTCTAACTGCTTTTCCTCAATTCCTTTCATCCACAAAGGATATCATTCTAGGAGAAAATGATGATAGAGAAGAGAGAAAAATATTAATTTTGTATACCTTCCCTGTGTAACTCATTCGATGCATTAAATACATAAAAACTTTCTATTATAGACCTTCGAATAATTCCTATTACCTCAGTGCGAATGTGATTACCTAATTGTGATTACCTAATTGTGTTTACGGGAAAGAGCTCAAAGCTCGTATCTTCCCGTCTCCTGATCGGTTCCATTTTAGACTTAGTGATACTTATCATACCTGTCCTTAAAACTATGGATTGAGATAGCATTAACTATCTCCTCGCTTAGCCAATTCCAATTATCAACTACTCTTACACTGAAAAAGTATTTCCTTACATCCTGCAAAGAAGGTTTCTTACGAAGCTTCAAACTATGACCTCTGTGTGTGCGTGTGTGTGTGGTGTGTGTGTGATTACCTAATTGTGATTACCTAATTGTGTTTACGGGAAAGAGCCCAAAAGCTCGTATCTTCCCGTCTCCTGATCGGTTCCATTTTTAGACTTAGTGATACTTATCATACGTGTCCTTAAAACTATGGATTGAGATAGCATTAACTACCTCCTCGCTTAGCGAATTCCAATTATCAACTAGAGAGAGAGAGAGAGAGAGAGAGAGAGAGAGAGAGAGAGAGAGAGAGAGAGAGAGAGAGAGAGAGAGAGAGAGAGAGAGAGAGAGAGAGAGATTAAAAAAATGCCTTGAAGAGCAAATTACCAGTTACTAACTACATAAGTTTGGAGGAAGTTTTAATCATCTAACTGAAAGTAAATACTATGGATTTACATACATACATACAGTCATACATGCATATACAACGGCTGCAAATCCCCCGTGTAATTGGGTGTCAGAGTCATAGCAAACATTCACCAGACGCTAATATACCTCGATCACTCCTCTTAGCTCCTTGAGGATAAAGAGTTGCCACAATTTCCACCCACCACCAACACCCAGATTGGGTCCTCCACAGGGTAAATGGGCAAGGACTATGCCCAAAGAGTCATGGCATAATGTTTTTATACAATAATTTTGTGTAGCGAACTTCATCATCTGTTCGATATCTAATTAAAAAGTAGATGAAATTTACAACACTCAACGCCCTCATATAATGTAAGTGCAAGAGCGGACCCAACATGTCTGTGTCCACCCCCATTTAAATGGGAACAAAGCAAGGCTGAATGGCCTTCCTAAGGCACCACGACAAGATCGAATAAGGAACTGTCACTTACTAACTCGCGTGTTCTACCACTGAGCTACCGCGGTTCCCTCCCCATTCATCTGGATGACAAGGAATTGAAAATGTCAATGCAACAGCATTAACCTTGAGATACTATAAGTATGCAATGAATTTCAGAAATTCATATATGTAAAAGGAGGCTCATACGGAGTGGCATATTTACGTAGAAGCGATGTGTCTTTCCATTCTATCCAGCAAACCAGTATGAAATTATTATATCTCTCTATATACATAAGCCATTTTTCCCCATATAAGGGGAGTGGTTAGGAAAAGAAAATACAAAGGAGAGGAATCCCTCTCCTCTCGCTTCGCTTCATTTAGTCGACTCTTACGTTACCAGGGGAACATGGAGGAAATATTATAGCCCCCCTCCCTCAGGCCTAATATATAAATATATATATATATATATATATATATATATATATATATATATATATATATATATATATATATATATATATATATATAAATATATATATATATATATATATATATATATATATATATATATATATATATATATATATATATATAATCCCCTTGCTAAAGGAGGTGACTGAGTAAAAATATATTGCCACACACTTAAAGAACAGATTGATAAAGTTGAGAAATAAACTTGAGAGATTGCGAAGATAAGCTACCAAGGTTTCCTCTCTCAATAGGAAGAGTATATAGAAGGATATATAGAACTTGACTTAATAAAAGCAAGAAGACTTCGAGGAGTAAATCACTTTAATTTCAAATTCGGGTACGACTTTAATGAAATAGACTCTAACCCTCTGTCCCCTTCTTTCCAAGTATGTTTTTATCCATTCCAAGACATTTCCACCTATTCTCGCCATTGTTTGCAGCTTCATAATAAGTCTACCGTGTGGAACCGTGCCAAATGCTTTCTGGAAGTCTAGGAATATGCAATCTGCCCAGCCCTCTCTTTCCTATAAGATTCGGCTTACCTCATCATAAAATTCTAATAAATCTGTTACTGTTGATCTACCTTCTCTGAAACCAGTTTCTCTCACTGACAAAAAGTTGAGGGATTCCAAGTGAAGAGAGATGTGTTTCCTTAGTAGTTTCTCCGTAAGTCTGCAAACTATGCTGGTCAAGGAAACTGGTCTATGGTTTAAAGCCATATCCCACCTTCCCTTTTGGAGGATAGGTACCACGTTCGCTTGTTTCCAGCATCTTGGAATCTCCCCTGACTCCAGCGACTTTTCAAATTTGATAATTAGTGCCACTGATATTCATTTACAGCATTAATTAAGTACATAAGGGGATATATCATCAGGACCTGTAGCTTTATGGGCATCTAACTCCATCAGCGCTTTGTATATCTCTGTGGCTGAAAAGATTATTTTCTCTAACACTGGTCCATGAGCTCCTATTTCTGCAATCTAAGGGGGTGGGGTATTTTCTACTATAAACACTGATTGAAACTCCTTGTTCAGTTCTTCGCAGACCTCTTCATCTGTCTCAGTGATGCTCCCATCCGCTTTCTTTGGCATTAAAACCTGTTCTTTTATCTTCAGTTTTCCTCTGATAAATCTGTGGAAAAGTTTGGGGTTTCTTTAGCCTTCCTGATGATATCCCTTTCATAGTCTCTTTCTGCCTCTCTTCTTTTACTTGGGTAATAATTTCTTGCTCTTTTATAAGTCTGTCTAGCATCTATGTTTTTTCTCCTCCTATGCCTTTTCCAGCATTTGTCTTTCCACTCCTAGACTCTCTTACACTCATTATTGAACGATTTTTCTCTGGCATGAATAACTCCTATTTTGGTGGAAGGTGTGCAACAATCTACTATCTTCCCATATTCCTCACAATAGATGTAGTACATTTCTTATACAGATTTGTTGTTAAATAAGGTCCTCCAGCAAATAACTGCAAAAAGCTCATTCATTCTTATGTAATCTCCTTTCGGATAGTTCCTCCTCGTGTCCTAAGTGCCTCTACTTTCAGGCAGAACATCTTCAATGATATACTCCATCTACAACACACAGTGGTCACTCTTTCCAACTGGTGGTTCATTCTCAATTTTTTCAATATCCAACACGTTATCCGTGAATACTAGATCAAGCAGCGATGGCTCATCCCCACCCCTGGCCCTCGTTGGTTCCAAGTAGAAAATAGAACCGATCAGGAGACGGGAAGATACAAGCTTTGGGCTCTTTCCCGTAAGCACAATTAGGCAATCACAATTAGGTAATCACATGTTGGTGTAGGAAAAAAAAAACCTGGTACGCAATTAAGGAATCTTGCCCCGAATGAGTCCTCCCCACTGTGTGGGTCTAGATTTATCCAATCTATTTCTCTATGTTTAAAATCTCCCATGCATTGTTAACAACTGAGTTTATGACTTCAAAAGTACCTATATGACTTTCCTCACAAACTTCTAGCTCATGTTGGTTCCTTAGTGGGTTATATACAAAAGTTATTATAATGCTCTCTGACCCAGTATTTATGCGAGCAACAAGAAATTCCTTGAACTCAATTTCTATAGCAAAGTTTATTTCTTTACCCTGAAGCTTTCACTAATGAGCAGTGCTATCCTTCCACCAGTCCTCTGATGGAGGGATAGCACGGCTCATGAGTGTGTGATTACCTAATTGTGATTACCTAATTGTGTTTACGGGAAAGAGCCCAGAGCTCGTATCTTCCCGTCTCCTGATCGGTTCCATTTTTAGACTTAGTGATACTTATCATACCTGTCCTTAAAACTATGGATTGAGATAGCATTAACTACCTCCTCGCTTAGCCAATTCCAATTATCAACTACTCTTACACTGAAAAAGTATTTCCTTACATCCTGCAAACAAGTTTTCTTCCGAAGCTTCAAACTATGACCTCTAGTTCTAGAGCCAGCCATATCGAAATATCGATCCCTATCCACTCTATCATAACCATGAAGGAATTTAAAGACTGTCACCATATCCCCCCTTACTCTTCTAGCTTCGAGTGATGGCAAGTCTAATTCCCTCAGCCTCTCATCATAACCGAGATTGCGTATTTCTGGCACCAGTTTCGTGGCATGTCTTTGAACTTTTTCAAGCTTAGCTATGTGCTTTTTCAAGTGCGGATTCCAAAAGGGGGCTGCATATTCGAGTTTTGGCCTCACATAGGTTACATAAATATTTCTGAACATTTCCTTGTCCATGTGCCTGAAGGCTACCCTTACGTTTGATAAGAATGCATATGCTGCCCTTACTATGCCATTTATATGTATTTCTGGAGACAAATCTGCCAGTATGTATACTCCTAGATCTCTCTCATTTTCTGTCTCTTGAAGTTGTACTCCAGCCACCGAGTAGTCAAGCTTGGGCCTTCTTGCACTTGTACCCATTCTCATTACCTTACATTTTGAGGTATTGAATTTCATTAGCCACTTTTCTGACCACTCATGCAGATTATTTAGATCCTCCTGAAGTTCTCTACCATTGTTCTCGTTTTTTACTTTCTTCACAATCTTTGCATCATCTGCAAACATATTCATGAATGAATTTACAGACTCTGGTAGGTCATTTACATATACAAGGAACAAAAGTGGCCCTAAAACTGAACCCTGTGGAACTCCACTACTAACTCTTCTCCATTCAGACACTGAGTGTCTTACTCTAACCCTCTGTTCCCTTCCTTCTAAGTAAGTTTTTATCCATTCCAAGACATTTCCACCTATTCTAGCCATTGCTTGCAGCTTCCTAATAAGTCTCCCATGTGGAACAGTGTCAAACGCTTTCTGGAAGTCTAGGAATATGCAATCTGCCCAGCCCTCTCTTTCCTGTAAGATTTGGCTTACCTCATCATAAAATTCTAATAAGTTTGTTACTGTTGATCTTCCTTCTCTGAAGCCATGTTGCCTCACTGACAAAAAGTTGAAGGATTCCAAGTGAAGAGAGATATGTTTCCTTAGTAGTTTCTCCATAAGTTTGCAAACTATGCTGGTCAAGGAAACTGGTCTATTGTTCAGAGCCGTATCCCTCCTTCCCTTTTTGAAGATAGGTATCACATTTGCTTGTTTCCAGCATCTTGGAATCTCCCCCGACTCCAGTGACTCCTTAAATATGATACTTAGTGCCACTGATATTGTGTTTGCGCATTTTTTAAGCACATGAGGGGATATGTCATCAGGACCTGTAGCTTTATGAACATCTAAATCCATCAGCGCTTTGCATACCTCTGTGGCTGTAAGGTTGATGTTCTCTAATGCCGGCCCTTGAGCTTCTATCACTGCAATCTGAGGGGGTGGGGTATTTTCTACTGTAAATACTGACTGAAACTCCTTGTTCAATTCTTTGCAGATCTCTTCGTCCGTCTCAGTGATGCTTCCATCCGCTCTCTTTAGCCTTAAAACCTGTTCTTTTACCTTCAGTTTTCCTCTGATAAAGCTGTGGAAAAGCTTGGGATTTTCTTTAGCCTTCCTGGTGATGTCCCTCTCATAATCTCTCTCTGCCTCTCTCCTTTTACTTAGGTAGTCATTTCTTGCTCTTTTGTAGGTTTGCCAGGCATTTATGTTTTTTCTCCTCCTATACCTTTTCCAGCATTTGTCTCTCCACTCCTTAGCTCTTTTACACCCATTATCGAACCATTTCTCTCTGGCATGAATTACACCTACTTTGGTGACAGGTATGCAGCAATCTACTATCTTCCCATATTTCTCACAAAAGATGTCATACATTTCTTGTACAGATTTGTTGTAAAATAAGGTTCTCCAGTCAATAACTGCAAAAAGCTCATTCATTTTGATGTAACCTCCTTTCGGATAGTTCCTCCTCATGTCCTCAGTGCCTCTACTCTCAGGAAGAATGTCTTCAATGATATACTCCATCAACAACACACAGTGGTCACTCTTTCCAATTGGTGGTTCATACTCAATATTTTCAATATCCAACACATTATCTGTGAACACCAGATCAAGTAGTGATGGCTCATCCCCACCCCTGGCTCTTGTTGGTTCCATTACATGTTGGTGTAGGAAATTCCCTTGTACGCAATCTAGGAATCTTGCCCCAAATGAGTCCTCACCACTGTGTGGGTCAAGATTTATCCAATCTATCTCTTTATGATTAAAGTCTCCCATAATCAAAATCCTACATTTTTTCTCCCGCGCCATGTTAACAACTGAGTTTATGACTTCAATCGTACCTATATGACTTTCCTCATAAATTTCAAGCCTATTTTGGTTCCTTGGTGGGTTGTATACAACAGTTATTATAATGTTCTCTGACCCAGTATTTATGCGAGCAACAAGAAATTCCCTGAACTCACTTTCTATAGCCAAGTTTATTTCTTCAACTTGAATCCTCTCACTTATGAGCAGTGCGATCCCTCCACCAGTCCTCTCAGATCTTTCGACCCTTAGTATTCTGAAGCCCTTAGGAAAAACTGTGACACTGTTTATGTCCTCACTCAACTTAGTCTCTGTAATTGCTACTATATCTGCCTTACTGTTGTGAATCCTATCTTTTAATTCTACTGCCTTACCAGCTAATCCATCAGCATTTGTGTATAACAATCTTAATGAGGCCACATCCCCTGATCTTCTGTCATTATCTTCTTTATCTGTGTGTGTGTGATTACCTAATTGTGATTACCTAATTGTGTTTACGGGAAAGAGCCCAAAGCTCGTATCTTCCCGTCTCCTGATCGGTTCCATTTTTAGACTTAGTGATACTTATCATACCTGTCCTTAAAACTATGGATTGAGGTAGCATTAACTACCTCCTCGCTTAGCCAATTCCAATTATCAACTACTCTTACACTGAAAAAGTATTTCCTTACATCCTGCAAACAAGTTTTCTTCCGAAGCTTCAAACTATGACCTCTAGTTCTAGAGCCAGCCATATCGAAATATCGATCCCTATCCACTCTATCATAACCATGAAGGAATTTAAAGACTGTCACCATATCCCCCCTTACTCTTCTAGCTTCGAGTGATGGCAAGTCTAATTCCCTCAGCCTCTCATCATAACCGAGATTGCGTATTTCTGGCACCAGTTTCGTGGCATGTCTTTGAACTTTTTCAAGCTTAGCTATGTGCTTTTTCAAGTGCGGATTCCAAAAGGGGGCTGCATATTCGAGTTTTGGCCTCACATAGGTTACATAAATATTTCTGAACATTTCCTTGTCCATGTGCCTGAAGGCTACCCTTACATTTGATAAGAATGCATATGCTGCCCTTACTACGCCATTTATATGTATTTCTGGAGACAAATCTGCCAATATGTTTACTCCTAGATCTCTCTCATTTTCTGTCTCCTGAAGTTGTACTCCAGCCACCGAGTAGTCAAGCTTGGGCCTTCTTGCACTTGTACCCATTCTCATTACCTTACATTTTGAGGTATTGAATTTCATTAGCCACTTTTCTGACCACTCATGCAGATTATTTAGATCCTCCTGAAGTTCTCTACCATTGTTCTCGTTTTTTACTTTCTTCACAATCTTTGCATCATCTGCAAACATATTCATGAATGAATTTACAGACTCTGGTAGGTCATTTACATATACAAGGAACAAAAGTGGCCCTAAAACTGAACCCTGTGGAACTCCACTACTAACTCTTCTCCATTCAGACACTGAGTGTCTTACTCTAACCCTCTGTTCCCTTCCTTCTAAGTAAGTTTTTATCCATTCCAAGACATTTCCACCTATTCTAGCCATTGATTGCAGCTTCCTAATAAGTCTCCCATGTGGAACAGTGTTAAACGCTTTCTGGAAGTCTAGGAATATGCAATCTGCCCAGCCCTCTCTTTCCTGTAAGATTTGGCTTACCTCATCATAAAATTCTAATAAGTTTGTTACTGTTGATCTTCCTTCTCTGAAGCCATGTTGCCTCACTGACAAAAAGTTGAAGGATTCCAAGTGAAGAGAGATATGTTTCCTTAGTAGTTTCTCCATAACTTTGCAAACTATGCTGGTCAAGGAAACTGGTCTATAGTTCAGAGCCGTATCCCTCCTTCCCTTTTTGAAGATAGGTATCACATTTGCTTGTTTCCAGCATCTTGGAATCTCCCCCGACTCCAATGACTCCTTAAATATGATACTTAGTGCCACTGATATTGTGTTTGCGCATTTTTTAAGCACATGAGGGGATATGTCATCAGGACCTGTAGCTTTATGAACATCTAAATCCATCAGCGCTTTGCATACCTCTGTGGCTGTAAGGTTGATGTTCTCTAATACCGGCCCTTGAGCTTCTATCACTGCAATCTGAGGGGGTGGGGTATTTTCTACTGTAAATACTGACTGAAACTCCTTGTTCAATTCTTTGCAGATCTCTTCGTCCGTCTCAGTGATGCTTCCATCCGCTCTCTTTAGCCTTAAAACCTGTTCTTTTACCTTCAGTTTTCCTCTGATAAAACTGTGGAAAAGCTTGGGATTTTCTTTAGCCTTCCTGGTGATGTCCCTCTCATAATCTTTCTCTGCCTCTCTCCTTTTACTTAGGTAGTCGTTTCTTGCTCTTTTGTAGGTTTGCCAGGCATTTATGTTTTTTCTCCTCCTATACCTTTTCCAGCATTTGTCTCTCCACTCCTTAGCTCTTTTACACCCATTATCGAACCATTTCTCTCTGGCATGAATTACACCTACTTTGGTGACAGGTATGCAGCAATCTACTATCTTCCCATATTTCTCACAAAAGATGTCATACATTTCTTGTACAGATTTGTTGTAAAATAAGGTTCTCCAGTCAATAACTGCAAAAAGCTCATTCATTTTGATGTAATCTCCTTTCTGATAGTTCCTCCTCATGTCCTCAGTGCCTCTACTCTCAGGAAGAATGTCTTCAATGATATACTCCATCAACAACACACAGTGGTCACTCTTTCCAATTGGTGGTTCATACTCAATATTTTCAATATCCAACACATTATCTGTGAACACCAGATCAAGTAGTGATGGCTCATCCCCACCCCTGGCTCTTGTTGGTTCCATTACATGTTGGTGTAGGAAATTCCCTTGTACGCAATCTAGGAATCTTGCCCCAAAGGAGTCCTCACCACTGTGTGGGTCAAGATTTATCCAATCTATCTCTTTATGATTAAAGTCTCCCATAATCAAAATCCTACATTTTTTCTCCCGCGCCATGTTAACAACTGAGTTTATGACTTCAATCGTACCTATATGACTTTCCTCATAAATTTCAAGCCTATTTTGGTTCCTTGGTGGGTTGTATACAACAGTTATTATAATGCTCTCTGACCCAGTATTTATGCGAGCAACAAGAAATTCCCTGAACTCACTTTCTATAGCCAAGTTTATCTCTTCAACTTGAATCCTCTCACTTATGAGCAGTGCTATCCCTCCACCAGTCCTCTCAGATCTTTCGACCCTTAGTATTCTGAAGCCCTTAGGAAAAACTGTGACACTGTTTATGTCCTCACTCAACTTAGTTTCTGTAATTGCTACTATATCTGCCTTACTGTTGTGAATCCTATCTTTTAATTCTACTGCCTTACCAGCTAATCCATCAGCATTTGTGTATAACAATCTTAATGAGGCCCCATCCCCTGATCTTCTGTCATTATCTTCTTTATCTCCCCTTTGTCTGGAAGTATTCCGTAACGAAAATTTTTCTTCTCTTCTTCATTTCTTTCATCATTTAACCTTCTTGCCTCTTGCAACAAGTTTTTGATCTTTCCCATCTCTTCCTGTGTTCTGTATCGTCTAATGAACACTTCTTTGCATTCTTGAAGGTGTGTGTGTGTGTGTGTGTGTGTGTGTGTGTGTGTGTGTGTGTGTGATTATCTAATTGTGCTTACGGGAAAGAGCCCAAAGCTCGTAACTTCCCGTCTCCTGATCGCTTCCATTTTGTACTTAGTGATCCTTATCATACCTGTCCTTAAAACTCTGGATTGAGATAGCATTAACTACCTCCTCGCTTGTGTGTGTGTGTGATTACCTAATTGTGATTACCTAGTTGTGCTTACAGGAAAGAGCCCAAAGCTCGAATCTTCCCGTCTCCTGATCGGTTCCATTTTGTACTTAGTGATACTTATCATACCTGTCCTTAAAACTATGGATTGAGATAGCATTAACTACCTCCTCGCTTAGCCAATTCCAATTATCAACTACTCTTACACTGAAAAAGTATTTCCTTACATCCTGCAAAGAAGTTTTCTTACGAAGCCTCAAACTATGACCTCTAGTTCTAGAGCCAGCCATATCAAAATATCGATCCCTATCCACTCTATCATAACCATGAAGGAATTTAAAGACTGTCACCATATCCCCCCTCACTCTTCTAGCTTCCAGTGATGGTAAGTCTAATTCCCTCAGCCTCTCATCATAACTGAGATTGCGTATTTCTGGCACCAGTTTCGTGGCATGTCTCTGAACTTTTTCAAGCTTAGCTATGTGCTTTTTCAAGTGCGGATTCCAAAAGGGGGCTGCATATTCGAGTTTGGGCCTCACATAGGTTGCATAAATATTTCTGAACATTTCCTTGTCCATGTGCCTGAAGGCTACCCTTTCATTTGATAAGAATGCATATGCTGCCCTTACTATGCCATTTATATGTATTTCTGGAGACAAATCTGCCACTATGTTTACTCCTAGATCTCTCTCATTTTCTGTCTCTTGAAGTTGTACTCCAGCCACCGAGTAGTCAAGCTTGGGCCTTCTTGCACTTGTACCCATTCTCATTACCTTACATTTTGAAGTATTGAATTTCATTAGCCACTTTTCTGACCACTCATGCAGATTATTTAGATCCTCCTGAAGTTCTCTACCATTGTTCTCGTTTTTTACTTTCTTCACAATCTTTGCATCATCTGCAAACATATTCATGAATGAATTTACAGACTCTGGTGGGTCATTTACATATACAAGGAACAAAAGTGGCCCTAAAACTGAACCCTGTGGAACTCCACTACTAACTCTTCTCCATTCAGACACTGAGTGTCTTACTCTAACCCTCTGTTCCCTTCCTTCTAAGTAAGTTTTTATCCATTCCAAAACATTTCCACCTATTCTAGCCATTGATTGCAGCTTCCTAATAAGTCTCCCATGTGGAACAGTGTCAAACGCTTTCTGGAAGTCTAGGAATATGCAATCTGCCCAGCCCTCTCTTTCCTGTAAGATTTGGCTTACCTCATCATAAAATTCTAATAAGTTTGTTACTGTTGATCTACCTTCTCTGAAGCCATGTTGCCTCACTGACAAAAAGTTGAAGGATTCCAAGTGAAGAGAGATATGTTTCCTTAGTAGTTTCTCCATAACTTTGCAAACTATGCTGGTCAAGGAAACTGGTCTATAGTTCAGAGCCGTATCCCTCCTTCCCTTTTTGAAGATAGGTATCACATTTGCTTGTTTCCAGCATCTTGGAATCTCCCCCGACTCCAGTGACTCCTTAAATATGATACTTAGTGCCACTGATATTGTGTTTGCGCATTTTTTAAGCACATGAGGGGATATGTCATCAGGACCTGTAGCTTTATGAACATCTAAATCCATCAGCGCTTTGCATACTTCTGTGGCTGTAAGGTCGATGTTCTCTAATACCGGCCCTTGAGCTTCTATCACTGCAATCTGAGGGGGTGGGGTATTTTCTACTGTAAATACTGACTGAAACTCCTTGTTCAATTCTTTGCAGATCTCTTCATCCGTCTCAGTGATGCTTCCATCCGCTCTCTTTAGCCTTAAAACCTGTTCTTTTACCTTCAGTTTTCCTCTGATAAAGCTGTGGAAAAGCTTGGGATTTTCTTTAGCCTTCCTGGTGATGTCCCTCTCATAATCTCTCTCTGCCTCTCTCCTTTTACTTAGGTAGTCATTTCTTGCTCTTTTGTAGGTTTGCCAGGCATATATGTTTTTTCTCCTCCTATACCTTTTCCAGCATTTGTCTCTCCACTTCTTAGCTCTTTTACACCCATTATCGAACCATTTCTCTCTGGCATGAATTACACCTACTTTGGTGACAGGTATGCAGCAATCTACTATCTTCCCATATTTCTCACAAAAGATGTCATACATTTCTTGTACAGATTTGTTGTATTAGCGTACATGTATCTTTATGACTGAATGATCGCTGTATATTCTATACTAGCTTCATATCTGCCACTTCCTTGCTATTTGGTTTATAAGTTGAAAGAAAAAAAAACACACACACACTATAAATTTATTTATAAAATCCTACATAGTTCAGTTTCCCTGGCGTAACTTTCTCTTTGTTAGTTATGGGTGTAATCTCTGTTGTAAAGAGCACGATGTAGAAGAAAGAAAATTAAAGAAATTTTCATTAATTTGTTAATTTTCCTGGTAAGTACTGCCTGTGCTATTCTGTGAAACTGCAAATGCATGAACCACCCATTCAGTAACTGACTAACTATTTACCATGAATACTTAATATAATTATAAATTCAGCGGGGAGCTAGGAAAGGCTTCTAACCTTAATTCCCCAGCTCTAACCTGTTTATCCACCCCCATTCAAATGAGAATAAAAAGTGACACCTAATACGGCAAAAAATTATTATCATCAATAAACTTAAGTTACTTCATCAAAGACTTGACGTTTTTCTTCTTTTCTTTTATATCCAAATCTGGGAGGCTGCATTATACTGCAGTGTAGTAGGTTGGCCCATGGTACCATTCGCCCGTTCCGATACTACAGCTGAAGGATCTTTTGGATTTAAATAGGACTGTCTTGGACAGTTCAGTATTAAGTCTTTATTCAGTTACGGTTCTTTTTTTATGCCTACGTAAACACCAAATATTTTTGAATATTCGTTACACATCTATTATCCCTTCACATCTAACAAGTCACAATACTCCCCATCTGTTCCTCTTTACTTTATTTTTTCTTCGTATCCAGGTCCAATGAGAGCAGATTTATTTTCTTTTTTTTTTTTTTGCCCGTCCTGGTGTCACAATCATAAAAAAAAAACTATATGTCCTGCAATTAATTAGAGTAGTATGTAAACTCCGCGAAACTAATTAGAGTAGCATCTTTATCCACAAAGAAAAATATTTTGCTAATTCTATTAATAAAACTTCGAGCTTATTTGTTTTGTCATTTCAATTTTCCACCTCTTCTCCTTATACCCTCATGAATTGCAAAAACAGAAGAAGAAGAAAATAAGTATGAAAAAGTTCAGTTTGAAAGAGTGTCAACGTAATTTTATGAAATAAAATTTTGTAAATAATATATTTCTGCACTTGAGAGGTACGATAACTATAGTACATACAAGATCACTTCGCCAGAATAAATAAAAAAAAATATATCCATCCAAACTCCATATCATTAAAAGTACATAAAATTATAGATATACAGGAAAAATATTTATGTGACGAAAATACTTAATCCAGCAAGCCTCAGAGCCACACCAATGGCTGGCCATACTTGACATATGGTTTTAAAACCATTTGGGGATATGTGTCTCAAATCCCATTACTAAAGACACTGTAACATTTTAATCTGATCTCACCCACCGAGAGACACTAAGTCTTGACAATTTTTAATATAATTGTTTATACCTTTTTTCTTCTTCCCAGCATCACAATTAATGTGCCTTTGACAATAGGGTTAAATAAGAATATATTCTAAGCTCAAGGAAACAGAGAAACGGAAAAGACATGAGTTCATTATCCAGGAATAAATGAAATGTAATGAGGTTATAGAGACGGTACCTTCACTAATTCTTCTCCACCGAAAACTTATATATCGTTAGGCCAAAAGGTCAGCCACCTACAAGCCACTACTAAGACTTCACTTAAGGTGCTTCTTCGATAGATAGATAGATAGATAGATAGATAGATAGATAGATAGATAGATAGACAGACAGACAGACAGAAATAGATAGATAGATAGATAGATAGATAGATAGATAAAGAGCATTTTCACATGACATTTTTATGATTATTCTGCATTTTTGAGAGCTATTCTTGTTAATCTCACATTGCCTATATTTCTTAAAGAAGGATGAGTACATACAGTTAGAGAGAGAGAGAGAGAGAGAGAGAGAGAGAGAGAGAGAGAGGAGAGAGAGAGAGAGAGAGAGAGAGAGAGAGAGAGATTTATCTATTGGATCAATCTTCACAGTGAATATCGAATGACAAATGATCACATCTTCGATGCTTCACATGACACTTTTTTTCTACCCTTCTCACAGGATTGATGTACATTCCCAACAACAACAACAAAAAAGCCTCCAAACGTGAATGTACGCCATTTAATAATTATCATGTGCTTACTTCGAAACATTCTACTTAGTTCTTTTTCGCTATATTACTTTCGTAGCGTTTTCTTTAAGAACTACTCTTTTGTTAAGCCTCTTTTCATTACCTTATACTGTGTTAACGTCTATCTCTTGTCTCATACTTAATGAAAATTTTCTCACATACAATCCACTGCTGTGCTTATATGGCCGTTAAATCTGCTCATATCTGAAAGTTATCTTATCAGTTAAAATAATACCGTTCGTTTGAGAATCAAATGTTTTCACTGAAATAAGGTAGGTGTGGCTCGAAGTTTGGAGTACATGTACTAAAACCCACTTCTTATTAACATCATTATATTTTACTCACTGCTAATAAATACCCACCTCTCTCTCTCTCTCTCTCTCTCTCTCTCTCTCTCTCTCTCTCTCTCTCTCTCTCTCTCTCTCTCTCTCTCTCTCTCTCTCTCTCTCTCTCTCTCTCTCTCTCTCTCTCTCTCTCTCTCTCGAGTTTTTGTTTATTCTACTTATCATTATAATATATATATATATATATGTATATATATATATATATATATATATATATATATATATATATATATATATATATATATATATATATATATATATATATATATATATTATACACACACTCTATATATATATATATATATATATATATATATATATATATATATATATATATATATATATATATATATATATATATATATATATATATAATACACACGCACACACACTATATATATATATATATATATATATATATATATATATATATATATATATATATATATATATATATATATATACATATATAAACACACAAAGTCTAGCCACTGGTCGAGCAAGCATACTTGACTCGATTCCGGTCCAAAATCAGGATTAATGGAAGAGGTCGGTGCCAAAGTGGGTAATCAGCCGTAACACTGCCAAAATCAATATTAGTCCAAAAGGCTACTGAGAAACAGCGACAATATATGAACGCGTCAATAGCTGCTGAAAAAAAAATACATATATATATATATATATATATATATATATATATATATATATATATATATATATATATATATATATATATATATATATATATATATATATCAAACAATTTTTCACAAAACAGGCGTGAATTTGATCATGCTAGTTCTCCTTAGAATAGGATTGCGACTTTAACAAGAGACAATGTTGTTTCTGTGTTTGCCATGCTATTTCTCAATCTGTCTGAATCATCCACTGCTTTCTAAAACGAACTGCAGAGGAAGATACAGACAGATTAAGAAATAGGATACCAAACCCAGAGCCATAATATTGTCTCTTATTGAAGTCACAAAATCCTATTCTAGGAACAACTAGCATGGTAATATCCATGCGCATTTCGTGAATAATTGTTATTTGCATAAAAAGTCTCCATGATGGATTTGTGATTTTGGAAAATTGTTGCTTTCTTTTCTTACTTGTATCCATCTACATCTTGCGAGATAACCTCTGTAACGATGCTTTCTACGACGAACTGCAGAGGATGTTAAATGTCACAAAACCCTATTCTAAGAAGAACTAGAATATATATATATATATATATATATATATATATATATATATATATATATATATATATATATATATATATATATATATATATATATATATATATATATATATATATATATATATATATATATATATATATATATATATATATATATATATATATATATATATATATATATATATATATATTGATGACACATTATTTCCTTTTTTTAATCTCGATACCATATTCGTCTGGTTTTTTTTGAATTACTTGAAAATTAAGTACCCAAATATAGAATTTACGTTCGAAATAGAAATTAGCAGGTTTTCTGGATATTATAGCTGGATTTAAAAAAAAAAAAGTTTTCCAAACTTCAGTTCACAGAAGACCTATTACTATCGACCTTATCACTTAATATTTACCCTTTATCTCTCTGTTCAGTACATAAAAAATTTATTAAACTACATCAGTATCTCAAGCCTTTCGTATTGGTTCTGATTATAATAATTTTAATTCTAAAATCAAGTTCCTTGAAGAAGAAAAAACTTCAGTATTATTAAAGTTCAAGCTATATATTCATCGATGCAGACACAGGTTAGCAACTTAATAACTTTTTTTTTATTCCAGAAACTAAAGGATTATCCGCTAGGAAAGCTGTTAAATATGAAGGGAAAATGGGAAGATAAATGAGAAATAATCAAAACTTTTAACCAATTATTGAAAAAGAGAGCGCGACTACATTTTCAAGTAAAACCAATGTAATATTAGCTTCAGTTTTAACGTATGTGAGTCAGGTATACGAGGAAAAATTTCGTTTTCTTCGTAACCATGTTTTCCGTTTTCTTTTACAGATTATGATGAGGTGGACTGCAAAAAAAAAAAAAAAACTGCGCCTTTAAAGTTTACGAGTAATATTTCTTGTCCTATTATTTTCTGCGACCATTGCTCATCAAAGTCAATATATTGATATGCACCAATGATACTATTTCCGATTACTTGTCTCTTCTAATAACATAAATTAGGCAACATACATGTGCTAAGGAAAGCAACTACTCAAAAAAATATAAAATGCTCTTCTTCAGCTCAAAAATCCCCCCCCCCAAGAACATCTGTGGGATTGGAGTGTTTCATAGGGCTCTTGGAGACTAGTGACGGTATGGCTCAAATTTATACGGCTGATTGCCCTTCATGACATCAACCCATCCACTTTATCCAGTCTTGGGACTGAAAATTACAAGAGATGGTGAACAGAGACTCGGGTGTATTTTTTTTTTTACTTCTTTAAAGATTTGTTTTAATTTAAATTTACATGTGCATTATGTCTTGTCTTCAAATGAGGCTTGAGACGACCTCGTTTCACTGATTCGTTGGTCTAGCTTACCTCACATAAAATTCTAATAAGTTTGTTATTATTGATCTACCTTCTCTGGAGCCATGTTGTCTCACTGACAAAAATTTGAAGTATTCCAATTGGAGATAGATATATATTTCCTTAGGAGTTTCTCCATAACTTTGCAAACTATGCTAGTCAAGGAAACAGTTCTATAGCTTTGAGCCATATCCCATCTTCCCTCTTTGAAGATAGGTATCACATTTGCTTGTTTCCAGCATCTTGGAATCTTCCCTAACTCCAGCAGTGTTTTAAATATGATACTTACTGATGCTGATATTGAATTTGCACATTTTTAGGTACATAAGGGGATATATCATCAGGACCTGTAGCTTTATGGACATCTAACTCCATCAGCGCTTTGCATAACTCTGTGGTTGAAAGAATGATGATCTCTAATACCGGCCCATAAGCTTCTATCTCTGCAATCTGAGGGGGTGGGGTATTTCTTACTGTAAATACTGACTGAAACTCCTTGTTTAATTCTTTGCTGATCTCTTCATCCTTCTCAGTGATACTTCCATCCGCTCTCTTAAGCTTTAAAACCTGTTCTTTTGTCTTAAGTTTTCCTCTGATAAAGCTGTGGAAAAGCTTGGGATTTTCTTTAGCCTTCCTGGTGATATCCCTTTCATAGTTTCTCTCTGCTTCTCTTTTTTTACTTAGGTAATAATTTCTTGTTCTTTTGTAGGTTTGCCAGGCATTTATGTCTTTTCTCGTCCTATACCTTTTCCAGCATTTGTCTCTCCACTCCTTAACTCGTTTACACTCATTGTCAAACCATTTCTCTCTGGCATAAATTACACCTACATTGGTGACAGGTATGTAGCAATCTACTATCTTTCCATATTTCTCACAATAGATGTCGTACATTTCTCGTACACATTTGTTGTTAAATAAGTCCTTCAGTCAATAACTGCAAAAAGCTTATTCATATTTATGCAATTTCCTTTGGGATAGTTCCTTTTCGTGTCCTCAGTGCCTCTACTCTCAGGCAGAACATCTTCAAATATATACTCCATCTATAACACACAGTGGTCACTCTTTCCAATTGATGGTTCATACTAAATTTTTTCAATATCCAACACGTAATCTGTGAATACTAGATCAAGTAGTGATGGCTCATCCCCACCCCTGGCCCTCGTTTTTTTCCAGCACATGATGATGTAGGAATTTCCCTGGTACACAATCTGGGAATCTTGCCCCGAATGAGTCCTCACCACTGTGTGGGTCTAGATTTATCCAATCAATCTCTCTATGATTAAAATCTCCCATAATCAAAATACTACATTTTCTCTCCCATGCAAAGTTAACAACTGATTTTATGACTTCAAAAGTAACTATATGACTTTCCTCGCAAACTTCTAGCATATGTTGGATCCTTGGTGGGTTATATACAACACTTACTATAATGCTCCCTGACCCAGTATTTATGCGAGCAACAAGAAATTCCTTGAACACACTTTCTATAGCAAAGTTTATTTCTTCAACCTGAATCCTTTCACTTATGAGCAGTGCTATCCCTCCACCAGTCCTCCCAGATGTTTCACCCTTAATATTCTGAAGCCCTTAGGAAAAACTGTGACACTGTTTATGTCCTCACTCAACTTAGTCTCTGTAACTGGTACTATATCTGCCTTACTGTTGTGAATCCTATCTTTTAATCTACTGCCTTACCAGCTAATCTATCAGCATTTGTGTATAGCAATCTTAATGAGGCCACATATCCGGATCTTCTATCTTTATCTTCTTTATCTCCCCTTTGTCTAGAAGAACTCTGAAATGAAAATTTTTCTTCCCTTCTTCATTTTTCCCTCGTTTAACCTTCTAGCCTCTTGCAACAAATTTTTTATCCTTTCCATCTCTTCCTGTGTTCTGTATCATCTAATGAACACTTTTTTTTAATGCATAAAGAGCTTTTAGGCTTTTTTCCTCATCAATATTTTTCTACATATGTCCCCTCTCTCAAAGGTTACCTTTGTTGGTCTTTGCTTTCCCTCCCTAGAATATTTACCTAGTTGGTAAATGTTTACAACATTAGTAGTGGATTTCCACAGGGTTCAGTTTTAGGGCCACCTTCGCTCGTTGTATAATGTAATGACCTACCAGAGTCTGTAAATTCATTCATGAATATGTTTGCAGATGATGCAAAGATTGTGAAGAAAGTAAGAAACAAGAACAATGGTAGAGAACTTCAGGGAGACCTAAGTAGTCTGCATGAGTAGTCAGAAAAGTGGCTAATGAAACTGAATACTTCAAAATGTAAAGTAATGAGAATGGTTACAAGTGCAAGAAGGCCAAAGCTTGACTACTCGATGTCAGAAGTAGAACTTCAAGAGACAGAGAATGAGAGAGATCTAGGAGTAAACGTACTGGCAGATTTGTCTCCAGAAATGCATACAAATGGCCTAGTAAGGGCAGTATATGCTTACTTAGCAAATGTAAGAATAGCCTTCAATGACATGGACAAGGAAATGTTCATAAATATATATGTAACTTATGTGAGGCCAAAGTTTGTTTGTTTATGGAATCCGCACTTGAAAAAGCATGTAGTTAGCCTGGAAAAAGTTTAGAGACATGCCACGTAACCGGTGCCAGAAATACGCAATCTCAGTAATGATGAGAGGCTGAGGGAATAAGACTTACCATCACTCTAAGCTAGAAGACTGAGGAGGGATAAGGTGACAGAGTGGATAGGGATCGTTATTTTGATATGGCTGGCACTAGAACTAGAGGTCATAGTTTGAAGCTTCGTAAGAAGACTTTTTTGCTGAATGTAAGGAAGTACTTTTTTAGTGAAAGAGAAGCTGATAATTGGAATTCGCTAAGCGAGGAGGTAGTTACTGCTAGCTCAATCCATACTTTTAAGGACAAGTATGATAAAGTATCACTAAGTACAAAATGGAATCGATCAGGAGAGGGGAAGTTACGAGCTTGTGGCTCTTTCCTGTATGCACAATTAGGTCATTACACAGAAAGGTGACCGTTCAACATGAATAGAGATTATGAAACCATTTTTTTTTTTTTTTATCATTCCCTAAATATTGACGATTTTTTTTCCACTACAAATTTTATGCCTAGGGTTGGTAAGTGAGAGAAATAAATGTGTGAAAAACTTATTAAATAAAACGAATTTGTAGACTTTGGCTCATAAATGGAATAGCAACAATACTGTCAAACGGCAGTGAGCAAGAAGTCAAAATAACATTGCTTTGCTTCTAAAGCATACAGAGACAGAGATACGCCATTTAAAAGAGATGACGCAATATAAAAATTTCACATTGCAAAAAGCAGTGTGAGAGCGGCTCAGCGCGACTTTACATGTTTAGAACATGCTTCAGACAAGAATTGTTGAGAGAGAGCTTACAGCATAGCCAATGATACAGCAAATTTGGTGAACTTTTGTTAACTTTAAGCACCATGTTTCTTACAAATAAATTACTCTAAAACCTTAGGAAGGGCACCGAATTTAATTCCAAGCTCTATCTGTACGTGCTCAACCCCATACTGGGGATAAATGGTGATTAATAAAATATAAAATATTTTTTTTTTATTTCCCTTAAAAAGTTAATAGTTTTTATGATTCATCCTGATGCAACACTCACATTTAGCACACTCTCCTCGATTATTTACAGATAATGGAAGTCAAAATAACACAAAATCTAGCAATTATCAAATGATATGGATATCAGTCAATGAAAATAAAAAGAAAAGGCTAAGATTCGTTTCATGCACACCTTCACTTTCTGGACTAAAGTGTATATTTTTTTTATGATAAGTTTTGATGTTTCCAAGTAATCTAATTAATGTTTTTGTTGAAAATCACTATTTTTTGCGTTAAGGGGGGTTTACACGGTCAAATGGTTCGTCGAAAGCGGTTCGACAGACAAGTGTTTGAAGTGATGTTCGAACGTGTGAACGGGGTATTTGGTTGTCGAACACGAATAATTTAATCTAACCTAATCTAAACAAACCTTATCTAGGCCAACTAGCCTAACCTAACTCAAATTTGAAGCCTTACATACCTTAATTGGGTAAATTTGGGTGGTTATATAGCAGCAAGAACGCATTTCAGAAAGTGTGGTAACGTTAATTTCTAGGGTAGGCTATGGAAGGGGTTCATAACACTAATATTAACCAAAAAGAAATAATTCTATAACTATGACCACTGAATAACATTACCATTGACAATTATCAATTCACTGGGTGATGTGACAGCAAACATTAACCTCCAATTTTTAATAGGTGAGAACAAACAAACAAACAAACATTTATTTCCATTTTGTACAATGGTTATTCAACATTAATAGTAACTTATAAGTAGACATGTAATTAAACTAATAAATAAGAGGGTTAGACACATAGTTAAATTAAATGTAGCTTTCATAGAAAATAATAATAATGATCCTCATTCTTAACAAAATTCCATAGCATTATACAAAAAATATTGAAAATATTCAAGATCACGATAATGTTTACAAAGATTATAGCATCGTTCATTTAGCATAATTGCGTCAATTGCTTATAAGCTAATGCCAAATCTTCTTACTCTGACCTTTAGTTTTAATGAGAAACTGTTTTCACATTAATACCTTCGTTTAATTATCAAGTAAATTACATCTAAATTTTACAGTAAGAGTTCAATATTTTACTAATTTTTCTCTTACTAATAAGAATACGCTATATTACTTACCAAATAAATTTTCAGGGACTCTGTTGCGTAGAATGTTTTTTTTTTTTATTATGATATATCTAACGGATTATAATTTAAAAACTTTTTTGGGGAGGTATGCCTGTTTATTTTTAAGCATGAGAGAGAGAGAGAGAGAGAGAGAGAGAGAGAGAACCTGGCCTTATCCGTTCGTTTTTGAAGTTTAAAGTGGAGTAATCACTATCACGTGCCTCTTAGATCACCCTTTGCGGCCCAGGAGCTGCTAAGGAAAGGTGATTTCCTTTATTTCTTTGTATTCCAGTTCGCACACGTTTATGAATAATAATAATAATAATAATAATTATAACAATAATAATGATAATTTATAATGTGAACTCTATGATATATATATATATATATATATATATATATATATATATATATATATATATATATATATATATATATATATATATATATATATATATATATATATATATATATATATATATATATATATATATATATATATATATATATATATATATATATATATATATATATATATTACTGAGCATGTCTTTTACGTCAAAGCTGAAATTATAAATTAATTGTCTTGAATTGGAGGTTGTAATTATTTCGTATTTTTATGCAGTTTTATTAGCAAATGGCAAAAAAAAGAGGTAAGCATGTCTATGTATTATTAATTAATATTAAAGCTCTGAGTATCACCTGTCTTCTATCTTTGAAGTATACGTCAATTGATGTGTCACATGTACATTACTAACCAACTGCATAAGTGTATATTATTCATCTCAAACAAAAGAAAAACTTGTTTAGGTAAAAATAACTCGTTTAATGATACTAATAAGTAAACTATTTTCCATGATGGTCTGTTCATAAAGAAAATCAATATACGAATGTAGAGCGTGTGGCACCACTGGTGACACTTCATAGTCAGCTGGTGGACCTTGGAGGTTGTGAATACGTACGTTCAGCAGAGGTTGACGCTTTCGTTATTAAGCTGTATTCCATTCCATAATTCTAGAAGACTCTAGAAAGTCCGGAGAGCGAGAGAGAGAGAGAGAGTCCTCAATTTGGACGAGTCACTGGTACGTATATAATACCACACCACTAAGAAGTAGCAACAGTAAAGTCTGAAGGTGAAAGACGCGAGGACATTAAAGATAACATCCTGCGAGAGAGTGAGTCTTTGTTTGTCGTGGAGGCAAAAGTATTTTCTACCTCAAGTCCACTGTTCTAGTAGAAAGAAAAACTTAGTAAGTTTTATGCATATTAACCTTAGATTTTGTATTTTTTGTAGTGAACGTGTCACCTTTGTTTTTAATGGTGGCACGGTAGTGACTTATGACGCAGATGCCAAAATATATTTCCCCAATGTCCACTGTATGATTAATAAGGAAAACGGAGTAAGTTTTATGCCTAAATATTTTAGTATTTATAATTTGTGTGAGTGGATATGTCACCCCCTTTTTTTCAATGGGGTTATTTTACTGTGGATAATTATCATAAAATGTAACATATGTTTTATTGCCTACTAAGTTCAGAATTAAACTTGTAACCGCACGTCACATCCTGTTTTAATGATGATATTGTATTGTAGAAGATAAGAAAATAATTATTTAACATAATGAATCTGGCAGAGGCATAATAGTTGTCAATCTAGAAATTGTATAGCGTAAAGAGGGTATTTTTTTTTATTACACCTGTATCATCACCTAACCTTAAGTTAGGTTTTGATATTTAAGAATTTCTGATATTTCCATGAAAGTAACTGACCCGCAAAGTTTCCGAAAATTACCTTTTTTTAGGTTAGGATAATTTGATTACGTAAAGGTAAGTTAGTTATGGTTTGTTGAGGTATAATTTCCCACAGCTTGTAAGGTCAGATTTACTCAAAACCTTATAAATCTTAGGAAAAAAAAATCAATTTCACGACCAAGGGGAAACTGTAAAAATCCTAAGAATTTACCGATTTTTTTTTTTATGTAGTTACTGTGTGTCAAGTTTACAGCAAAAATACTGTATTTTACTTTTAGCAGCACCCCTTATGTGCAGGTTCCTGCACTATCTTTCTTCATTTGGGGTGGCCAAGGGTGAGGGGATAAATAGTGTTTGTCTATTAATATAAGGCCCTACTGTAGTAAGATTTTGGTAAATGTTTACTTTCACATCTCCAGCATCTGAAATTAAAATATAAAACATTAAAAATATATCTATAACAACAACAACCACAAAATTTTCAGTCTTCAACGCATTTAAGTTGGGGTGAACATACTTACCTTAATAAAAATAATTTTCCTGAGATTCTTTCCTTAATATAGTCGTCATAGTAAACATATACCAAATTTCCAAGCAAGATTAATGTCTCTCGAGTTTAATATACAGACGCTACCCTACTCCAGAACGAGTTATGTTCCAAACGGCTGTTTGTAAGTTGATTTGTTTGAAAGTAGATATTTAATATGTACAGGGGAGAGAGAGAGAATTGCACTGCATTCTTGTCTGATCAACTCAAAGTTCAGGTAAATATATATATATATATATATATATATATATATATATATATATATATATATATATATATATATATATATATATATATATATATATATATATATATATATATATATATATATAGGAATAATTTTTTTTTTAACCCGACCGGGACTTGAACCTAGGACTTATAATTACTAAGTTAAGGTGCTACTAACTACACCACAGAAGATTAAAAGGAATCAGACCTTATAGCTTATAGCTGCTATACTTAGGAATGAACGCATACTATCTGAATGCCACTATGTTCATATTACAGATTCCCCAACCTCACTCGTGGCTTCATTTTCGCATTTAATTCAACTCCCAATCTCATTCGGGCCCAACAATAACCAAATAAGCACATTACATATGTGAAAACATGAATAATTTTTTTTACCCCGACCGGGACTTGAACCTAGGACTTATGATTACTAAGTTAAGGTGCTACCAAAAAAAAATATTCATGTTTTCACATATGTAATATGAGTGCGGCGGACAAATACAGAGCTAACAGCACTGCTATATTCATTCATATTTATGAAGTTAATGGTGTTATTTACTTGTTTATATATTTGGTTATATTGAAGGATTATATATAATTTAAAGAAAAAACAAACAGCCGTAGATACCATTTTATTCAAAATACACAGCTAGCAGCACAGTTGTATTCATATTTATCATATTTATCAAGTTATATATTTGGTTATATTGAAGGATTATATTGAAATTTAAAATATACCATACGCAGAGCTGTAAATACAATTTTACTCAAAATTGTTATGTGTCATGTAAAAATATGGCATTTGAAGAGGAAGAAGAACCACAGCTCAGTTTATTCCCGCCCGCCACATTAGTTCTGATGGCAGTGTTATGGAAATTATAATTGAAATAGTAAACTGTGCTGAAAAGGGAAAATTTTTTACGAACACTGGCCGCAATATTGGATTAACCATGGCCACGATCTTCAAAGACAAAGATCTCATCTGTAACCACGTGAAAAGTTTGTCTCGTCTGATGTCCACTGTGATCACCAGGCAATATAGTTGCCATATGGTCAAGATGGAGAGATTGCTAGTGCTTTGGCTTGATGACCAAAATCAGTGGTATATCCTAGTAAGCCTCATGTTAATACAGAAAAGGCTAAATTATTGTTTGAAGCCTTGAAAAGAGAAAAGAGGGAAGGGTGTGCAGGTGAAGGAGTTTGTGGCTAGTAGGGGTTGGTTTAATCATTTTAAGGCTTGTGCTAATTTGCATAACTTAAAAGTGCAAAGTAAAGCTGCTAGTGGTGATAAGAAAGCGGCAAAAATGTTACATATTGCTTTGGCTGAGATAATAATGGAGGGGGGTTACTGTGCCAAACAGGTATTTTAAATGAATGAGACTGGCTTATTCTGGAAGCATATGCCTAGTCGTACATACATCGCCAAGGAGGAGAAGACAGCATCAGGCCATAAAGTCAGAAAGGAGAGATTGACTTTGCTTTTGGGGCTAATGCTAAGGTGATTTACCTTCCATCTAATACCACTTCCCTCTTACAACCAATGGATCAGGGGGTTATTGCCTCTTTCAAGGCCTACTACCTCCGAAGAACAATCACTATGGCTCTCAGTGCATTTGAGAAGGACAAGAAGTTTACTCACAAGGACTTCTGGAAGTCGTACAGTATTCGTCATGCTGTGAAGAATATTGCTGATGCTTGGGAGGAAGTGATGCAAACGAACTTGAATGGGGTATGGAAAGAAGCATACCCCTATTTCGTGATTGACTTTCGAGGTTTTGAGGAGACAGTTGAGGCTGTAACCAAGAACGTAATTGTCATGATTAAGGAGCTCAAATAGGAGGTGGAGGCTGATGATGTAAAAGAGGTCCTGGAATCTCATGGCAAGAAGTTATTTACTGAGGACCTCATTGAACTGGAGAAGCAGATGATTGAAGAGGAGGAAGAACTACTAAGCCCAGAGCCCAAGATATTCACAGCCAGGGAATTGGAAGAAACGTTTGCCTTGGCAGAGGAATTGTTGGCAAAGCTTGAGGCTGAGGACCCCATTGTTGTCAGGTACATTAAGGTCAAGAGAGGGATCAATGATGCCCTGCAGAGTTAAGGAAATATGTGAGTAAAAGAAGAGGGTATCCTTCCAGACTCGCCTTGACCAATTTTTCATGAAGGTAGAGCCCACACCAACAGATCCTATGCCCTCTACAATAGGTGTTTTTACCTCTATAGACTCACCTGCACCAGTCTCCTCGGTAGCTTCCACCTCTCAGTAAGCCAGTCTCTCCCTCCCTTGCATAGTTTGACTATTTTTTTATCATAGATTAAGAACTTACATTATTTTCCTATGTTTTAGATTAGATGATTCATTTTTAACATTGGTTGGGGGACCTAGGTTCGAATTTAGGTCTTTTCCGACTTACGTCGAAATCCGACTTAAGTCACCTGTCAGGAACGGAACCCTGATGTTAAATGGATACCCCTATATATATATATATATATATATATATATATATATATATATATATATATATATATATATATATATATATATATATATATATATATATATATATATATATATATATATATATATATAGTGAGAGAGAGAGGAGTTGACCGTTTGATCTAGAATAACCCAAGCCCCTTTTCTCATCTACCTGTGTACACAGTAATTGTATATTAGACACACATTCACACATGTGAATTTGAAAGTATTGATAAAAAAGTCACCTAAGTCTATAGAAATAGTAACTGCAACTGCAGGGGCAGGAGTTGCTAATTCTTTTAGCTCTACTCTTTGAATGAATGTGATGTTTACCATTTTCCGTGTCATCCTCTTATCATGAACTCTTCCTAATCAGTAATGTTGTGCTGTACAACAGCAGATTACGTTAAGTAGTTTACAAGAGTTTATGCTTACAACAACTAGTTGGTTGATTTAGCAATGTACAGTTTTTTTTCTGTAACTCCCCTCCCTAATATCATACTGTACTGGTAAGATGTGAGGAAATCGATGAAACAAGACAATGCCTCTTAAAAAGTTATACCGTGAAATATCTAATAAATATACGAGTCAGTATGAGAAGTCTGTGGGAACGTATTAAAAATTTGCGTTACCATTGCTTACTTCCCCAAATTATTGTCTGCCAGATTTTTTTCCCTCTTTTTGCAGTAGAACAACTGCTATTTAAATACCAAAAACAAGGAAATTTAGCCTGTTGAAATATTAGAATTTATGAAATGTTATTAGCTATAATCTGGAATTTGCTGTAATCATCGCTGTATTTGAGAGAGAAACCTACTAAGCAGTAAGCTTCTCGAATCAGGCATTCTTATATCCATGCAAACATAAAATATAGATACTTACCAATTTGGCCAGTAAATACTGAGATAATTTTCCTCCAAAAGAAGAATTTCAATTAAGATTACTTGAAACTTAAAGTACAGCGTCTTTCTGCTTTAGTATCATTTTTATACACAAGTCTTTTAATGCCGCTGTGGTAAATGTACAGACTACCATGTACTATCCTACTTTTCCTCATCTTTATAATATAGGTAATTTTTTTTATTACTGATTGCATTATTAGTTTCTGAGTGAGGAACTACAGAATAGAATTACTCATGGCACAAAACTATGACTTGAATATTGTCTGACAGCGGAACGCTCAGAGAAGGACTGCTCAGGAAAGTTTGCTGACTAACTGCATGTATATATATTAGTTTTGTGGAATACTCAAAAGGAGAACTATTTAAGAAATTTGCAGATTTGCTTTTCAATATGTATACTGTATATTTTTTCTAGAATGATGAAATCTAGGTATATCTTGGACTGGTACTTTGAGCTAGAAAATGTAGGTTTGCTTTTTTGAGATTTTTTGCCATGTTTTCTTCATTCACTTTTCAGTTCGGTATTGGTAGAAAAACAACATGAGTGAGGATCGTAGCATGAGTGTCAAGGCCTATCTTGACACGGGTGAAGGTCAGCCGGAAGTGAGGCGTTTCGGTATGCCTGAAAATGTGGCTACAAATTTTTCCTGTTTAAAGCAAAAAATCAGCAGTGTTTTTGCTCTTGGTCATCAAGACTTCTCTCTCACATGGAAAGGTTTGTTATTTGTATTTTCCTTATATGCACTTCAAACCACATTTATATCCATTAAGTTCCATGAATTAGATCCTTACTTAATAGTTTTTAAGCTGTAATTTTTCATATGGCCATGCAAGTAGGTTGGATTTTTTCAGTCTTCAAATATTTTTTCTCTTGAAAAAATAGAACTGTTGTGAGAAACTTGTAATTAAAAAAAAATTAATTAGTAATAAATATATGTGAAATGTGTAAGTTTGAAAATACTTTTATTAATTAGTCATATTTATCAGATTCCGAGGGAGACTCTATCATCATATCATCTGATGAGGAACTGGTAGAGGCCATTGCTGATTCCTTGAGTAAACAAGGAATGCAGGTTTTCAGGATCAACATTACGATTGGAACCAGAGGAAATGTTGGAACAGATGATACTCCTTTAGGTGGGTATTTTGTTATATACAGTAATGGTTTCCCTTGCCCTAAAAGGGTCATTGATATATATGATTACCTAATTGTGATTACCTAATTGTGTTTACGGGAAAGAGCCCAAAGCTCGTATCTTCCCGTCTCCTCATCGGTTCCATTTTAGACTTAGTGATACTTATCGTACCTGTCCTTAAAACTATGGATTGAGATAGCATTAACTACCTCCTCGCTTAGCGAATTCCAATTATCAACTACTCTTACACTGAAAAAGTATTTCCTTACATCCTGCAAAGAAGTTTTCTTACGAAGCTTCAAACTATGACCTCTAGTTCTAGAGCCAGCCATATCGAAATATCGATCCCTATCCACTCTATCATAACCATGAAGGAATTTAAAGACTGTCACCATATCCCCCCTCACTCTTCTAGCTTCGAGTGATGGTAAGTCTAATTCCCTCAGCCTCTCATCATAACTGAGATTGCGTATTTCTGGCACCAGTTTCGTGGCATGTCTTTGAACTTTTTCAAGCTTAGCTATGTGCTTTTTCAAGTGCGGATTCCAAAAGGGGGCTGCATATTCGAGTTTTGGCCTTACATAGGTTACATAAATATTTCTGAACATTTCCTTGTCCATGTGCCTGAAGGCTACCCTTACATTTGATAAGAATGCATATGCTGCCCTTACTATGCCATTTATATGTATTTCTGGAGACAAATCTGCCACTATGTGTACTCCTAGGTCTCTCATTTTCTGTCTCTTGAAGTTGTACTCCAGCCACCGAGTAGTCAAGCTTGGGCCTTCTTGCACTTGTACCCATTCTCATTACCTTACATTTTGAAGTATTGAATTTCATTAGCCACTTTTCTGACCACTCATGCAGATTATTTAGATCCTCCTGAAGTTCTCTACCATTGTTCTCGTTTTTTACTTTCTTCACAATCTTTGCATCATCTGCAAACATATTCATGAATGAATTTACAGACTCTGGTAGGTCATTTACATATACAAGGAACAAAAGTGGCCCTAAAACTGAACCCTGTGGAACTCCACTACTAACTCTTCTCCATTCAGACTTTGAGTGTCTTACTCTAACCCTCTGTTCCCTTCCTTCTAAGTAAGTTTTTATCCATTCCAAAACATTTCCACCTATTCTAGCCATTGCTTGCAGCTTCCTAATAAGTCTCCCATGTGGAACAGTGTCAAACGCTTTCTGGAAGTCTAGGAATATGCAATCTGCCCAGCCCTCTCTTTCCTGTAAGATTTGGCTTACCTCATCATAAAATTCTAATAAGTTTGTTACTGTTGATCTACCTTCTCTGAAGCCATGTTGCCTCACTGACAAAAAGTTGAAGGATTCCAAGTGAAGAGAGATATGTTTCCTTAGTAGTTTCTCCATAACTTTGCAAACTATGCTGGTCAAGGAAACTGGTCTATAGTTCAGAGCCGTATCCCTCCTTCCCTTTTTGAAGATAGGTATCACATTTGCTTGTTTCCAGCATCTTGGAATCTCCCCCAACTCCAGTGACTCCTTAAATATGATACTTAGTGCCACTGATATTGTGTTTGCGCATTTTTCAAGCACATGAGGGGATATGTCATCAGGACCTGTAGCTTTATGAACATCTAAATCCATCAGCGCTTTGCATACCTCTGTGGCTGTAAGGTTGATGTTCTCTAATGCCGGCCCTTGAGCTTCTATCACTGCAATCTGAGGGGGTGGGGTATTTTCTACTGTAAATACTGACTGAAACTCCTTGTTCAATTCTTTGCAGATCTCTTCATCCGTCTCAGTGATGCTTCCATCTGCTCTCTTTAGCCTTAAAACCTGTTCTTTTACCTTCAGTTTTCCTCTGATAAAGCTGTGGAAAAGCTTGGGATTTTCTTTAGCCTTCCTGGTGATGTCCCTCTCATAATCTCTCTCTGCCTCTCTCCTTTTACTTAGGTAGTCATTTCTTGCTCTTTTGTAGGTTTGCCAGGCATTTATGTTTTTTCTCCTCCTATACTTTTTTCCAGCATTTGTCTCTCCACTCCTTAGCTCTTTTACACCCATTATCGAACCATTTCTCTCTGGCATGAATTACACCTACTTTGGTGACAGGTATGCAGCAATCTACTATCTTCCCATATTTCTCACAAAAGATGTCATACATTTCTTGTACAGATTTGTTGTAAAATAAGGTTCTCCAGTCAATAACTGCTAAAAGCTCATTCATTTTGATGTAATCTCCTTTCGGATAGTTCCTCCTCATGTCCTCAGTGCCTCTACTCTCAGGAAGAATATCTTCAATGATATACTCCATCAACAACACACAGTGGTCACTCTTTCCAATTGGTGGTTCATACTCAATATTTTCAATATCCAACACATTATCTGTGAACACTAGATCAAGTAGTGATGGCTCATCCCCACCCCTGGCCCTTGTTGGTTCCATTACATGTTGGTGTAGGAAATTCCCTTGTACGCAATCTAGGAATCTTGCCCCGAATGAGTCCTCACCACTGTGTGGGTCAAGATTTATCCAATCTATCTCTTTATGATTAAAGTCTCCCATAATCAAAATCCTACATTTTTTCTCCCGTGCCATGTTAACAACTGAGTTTATGACTTCAATAGTACCTATATGACTTTCCTCATAAATTTCAAGCCTATTTTGGTTCCTTGGTGGGTTGTATACAACAGTTATTATAATGCTCTCTGACCCAGTATTTATGCGAGCAACAAGAAATTCCCTGAACTCACTTTCTATAGCCAAGTTTATTTCTTCAACTTGAATCCTCTCACTTATAAGCAGTGCTATCCCTCCACCAGTCCTCTCAGATCTTTCAACCCTTAGTATTCTGAAGCCCTTAGGAAAAACTGTGACACTGTTTATGTCCTCACTCAACTTAGTCTCTGTAATTGCTACTATATCTGCCTTACTGTTGTGAATCCTATCTTTTAATTCTACTGCCTTACCAGCTAATCCATCAGCATTTGTGTATAACAATCTTAATGAGGCCCCATCCCCTGATCTTCTGTCATTATCTTCTTTATCTCCCCTTTGTCTGGAAGTACTCTGTAACGAAAATTTTTCTTCTCTTCTTCATTTCTTTCATCATTTAACCTTCTTGCCTCTTGCAACAAGTTTTTGATCTTTCCCATCTCTTCCTGTGTTCTGTATCGTCTAATGAACACTTCTTTGCATTCTTGAAGGTCTTTTAGACTTTTTTTTCTCAACAATATTTCCCTACATGTTTCCCCTCTCTCAAAGGTTACTTTTGTTGGTCTCGGCTTTCCTTCCCTCGAATATTTACCTAGTTGGTGTATGTTTACAATATCCTCAGGACCACATACTACTCCAAGCTTTCTTATCAGGTCTACAACCCTAGCTTTATTTTCTTCAAGTCTCCCCTGCCATGTTGGCTCCTGGGATTCACTTATGCCTGAGATTACCACTGTCTTCTCCTTATCAAGTGCCTGTCTGATGAGTGGGTTTGCCCTTTCCATCACGTCTTTCATTTTTTCGATTACTGTCTCTTTATAGTCAACTGTTTGTATGTTTTCCAGTGCCACCATCTTTACTGCCTCTTTTACTGCCACATTCCCCTTTAGTGCATCAGCAAAGGAAGTTTTCATGGCATCATTTTCCATATTCAGCTCCTGGAACTCTTTTCTGAACTGTTCAATGTTTTCCTTAATCTGGACATTCCAAGCAGCAGTCTCGTCTCTCTCAGAAGAGAGCAGTGAACTAACATCTAATTCCTTTAGGTTGTCATTCAGCTGTTTGTTTTTATCTTCTTGTTTAGAAATTCTAGATTCTAGTTGACTCTTTTCCCCTTCCAGCTTCTTTATTCTTTTTTCTAGTTCCTTTCTCTCCTGCCCTTGTGCTTTATTTGCTTCCTCCAAAGATCTTATTTGTTCTCTGAGTGTTTCATTCTCTTTCATTTCTCCATCCATATTCCGAATTTTATCATCAAGGCTTATAACCATATCCTCTAACTTCTTGATTCTCTGTTTAAGTCCCCTGATGGCTACCCCTTCTCCCGACCCATGGGTGGGAGAGGTTTGGGACAGAGATGGCCTCATTTTTATGTTCTCCCTCTCACAGAATATAGAAAGAAGACGATAAAGAGGAAAAAAAAAAAGAGAAAAACTTTTAATTGAGCTTCACACAGAATTTTTATATCTCCATATAAGTGCTATTTAGTGACTCAGTTTATCTCTTTTCTGGTAACACACATCTTAACTTAAAAACTTGACCATGGTAATTTAAGTATAAAAAGAAAAAGAAAAACAAAAGTCAAACCTGAAGGAAAATTCGAATTTGTGTTTAAGGTGGCACCCACCTGTTTCTGCTATCTATTCTTCCTAACTGATAAACTGACTTGCTAACCAAGATATGTTATCACGGGATTAGACTTTACATTTAACTCAATATATATACAAAATAAAAAAAAAAAATAGTAAAAGAGAAAGCTAAAAGAAAAGCAAAAAAATGAAGAAAATAAGACAGCTGTACTACTTGGCAACTTAACTCAGTACTGTTGACAGGTGGATATTTTTTTTTTTTTTTTTTTATTCAATTATTTCGTGTATCAAACTAACTAACTAGTTAATATAAATGGGAAGGATACTGATTTTAACAATATATAGAACCACAGGATCAGGTAAACGGCTTAAGAGCTTTCCCCAGTTTACACAAAAAATTAGGTAATGTGATGTGATGGCTCCACCTCTGGCAACTCTTCTAGATTTTCCTCAAGGCAGAACTGGACGGCAGCTTCTCTCTCTCCTCTCGAAAATGTTCTCAATTTTTTTCCTTTAATATGAACAGTCTCGTCTTACAACAAATATAAGTTTTGTACTCACAATACTCTGCAGGATTTCAGATTTATGGAAATTATGGTAAAGTTTTCCACTAAGCACTTAGTCACTCAAAACACAAGTAGTAATTTAAGAGGAGCAGTTTCGTGTGTCACTGAACGCGCGTGTGTGTGGGTGTGTGCACACACAAGAGGATTATTTCTTGACTAAATGGATAAAGGAATAGAGAGGTTGCATTCCTCCTCCTGGAAGTTTTTTTACTTTGTCTCCATATACCATATCTGGAAATGTCTTTTCGGGATAGAATATTATCCCATTACTTCATAGCTGTGTATGTGGATGTGCATGGTTGTAAAGTGATATTGGATTGGGAATATCTTTAATGACTATATCTGCATGTCTTGTTACTATGTCATATGAAGTAAAAGGAAAAAGAGAGAAAGTATATGATATTTAAGATCGTTAAGGGAAGTGTCTTGAGTGTAAATTAGAGGAGACAAACTACTTTAGAAACTTGTAAAGAATTATGTGATGGAATGAATTTATTCAAAAATTATATGGGTAAAGGTAAAAGTAAACAAGTAATGATATTTGTTCTGCCTTCATGACATTTTATATTCATAAGGGTGTTCTCAATCACAGGTCTTATCACCTTCCAAGTTGTGTGCTCTAAGCACTGTGCCACTGCAATCCCCAACATTAGGTATAATTCTGTACTTCATTTATGTATTTTTTTTTTCTCGTTTACAGGCAATCAACAAGGAGATCTGCATGAGGGTGTTGTGTGTGATGCCTGTAATGGACCAGTAACTGGTTTTCGTTATCGATGTGTAACTTGCTCTGACTTCGACTTGTGTGGTGCGTGTGAGACCAAAGGTCGACACAAGCAGCACAAGATGCTTAGATTTCCAAAACCTAAACTGCCTGTGAGTATTTTATTTATTCATGTTATATATTAATTACATAGGTAGAATTCACGTTCAATTCAATTCCAAACGTGCCTTGCTTGTCACTTTGTATATACCTGCATACCAGCACAAAATGGTATGCAAAGTTGTGATGATGTAGTACATATATAATATATTTTTAGGGTGTAGTACATATATAATATATTTTTAGGGTGAACCTACTTTTTGGTGGAAAGAACACAGTCCTGGTCAACATGGAACACATTTTGGGATGCATGGCGGCAGTGACGGTAACACATTCTCGTGCTCCTCATCATCTGCAGCTGCTGGAGCCCCAGGCATTTCTGTAGGGGTAGGAGTTGGTGCAGATGGCAACTGGACAAGTTGGGGTCCATGGGGTGGTGGTTGGGGAGGACGTGGACGACGATGTGGTAGAAGAGGGCGTGGATTTGGGGGCTGGGGAGGATGGTATGGCAAGGGCGGAGATGGTGGATGTGGAGGAAGAGGTGGCGGTGGTAGCTTCTGGCAAGGAATGGGTCAAACTATGGGTGGTAGATCTGGTCCTCAAGAACAACAGCAACAAAAGGAAAGTCAGCAGGACAAACAACAACAAAAAGAGAATGCGGACGAAAACGAAAATGAGGACTGCAATGATTGTCCTTGGGGAAGTGCCGGCAAGAGATCTTGTCCTTTTGCAGCTGGACCTCCAATGCCTCCCATGCCTGATCCAGAAACAATAGCTGAGGGAGCTCGCATTGCTGCCCAAGAGGCCAGTAATATGGCTCATCATGTAGCCCATCAATTTGCCTCGCAAATGGCTTCAGATCAGGTTGCCAATGTCATGCGTGGAATCTGGACAGCATGGTCAGGTCACCGGCCACCTGCACAAGGACAGATGACATCAGGAGAGAGACCTACTTCTGCTACATCAGCTTCATCCTCTGCATCTGGTTCAAATACTGATAGAGAGCAAGTTAATATTGATACTCTAGGTAAGATTTGCTTTGCACATAATCTGATATGTGGTTGCTGCTGCCAGTCAAGTAATATTTTTTATAAAGCTAGATTTCTTGGCTATGTATTTACTAATAAGAAAGAATAATTTAAATACTGATTTTTGGAGCTCTTGTAACATAGTCGTATATTTCGTGTTAGCTCCTAAAACAAATGTGCCAACTCTATGGTCACTGTATCCAACAGGTATTGACGATGAAGTACCACGTCCTAATGGTATTCGTCAACGTTGCAGTCTAAGTGAGGAAGACATTCAGTCTAGACAGAGCCCTACAGTTGTGCATACTGGAACCTCATCTGCTACCAGGAGTGCAAACATGGAAGTTCAAACTGAAGGATCAGGTACAAGCCCAATTGAAATGGAAGTGTGCAGCCCCCCTGTGGTGGAAAGTCAAATGGAATCTGATGGGGAAGACTGGACTTTGGTCAACAGGGACTCCAAAAGTCCTGAAGGAAGAGGTGCAGTTAATAGGACATCTCAGAATTCTGGCAGAAGTGCCACACAAAGCAGCAGCTCTGAGGTTACTTCAGCTCCCACTAACCCAGAACCTCAGTGCCATTCAGGTATTGCATAGATGATTACATGCTTTGTCACTCTAATTGTATTTCTTCTAAATCTTCCGATAAATACTGTACTCATAGAAGTGTTCATTTCAAGGGTACTCTGATAACACAGATATCAGAATCTGTAGCGTCGTACTGCACTGGTGAATGCATAACACTTTTATTGTAAGTTCATCATCATTTTCATTCTGTGAAAGCTTTCATAGTTTTACTGTATCTTTCCCCAGGACCATGACTTAACCGATCATTGAGATTTAACAGCCTTTGGCCACATAGTAGTTGTTGCTTATTAGAGTTTATCTGCTATGTGAATACTTAATATTATTTGCTCTAGCTCTTTTTGAACATTCTTTTATTCTTGCTTGTGGATAACTTGGCCACTAAAAATTTCATTATTAACTACCATCTACTCAGAAAGGAAAGTGTGTTCTATTTGGTATTTTATTGTATTTTTACATTTTATATGTGTTTACTGTAGCATATCATATCATGTGAGGTACTCTTTTTACACAATTATGGCACCTGGGAATCCACAGTATAGTTGTAGTCATACTTTTTTTTTTTTATCTTAAACGTGGCAATTTTTATATGCTGTAGTATAGAGACTGAAAATTGTAACCTAAGTTTTGGCTCTAAACCCTGAGCTCTAAGTCATTCATATGATACGAAAATGTCCCTTATCTTAGACTATTATTTGCATCCACCACTTTCTTCATAAGTCAGAATTTACTGATAGTGAGTACCCTTATGCAAATGTGTGTTTACTTAACATATAACCTATACCCACCTACTATATACCTTGAATTTTGCTTACATTACTAGACTGCACTGATATTTTGCTAAATGCAGGGCATATTGATGTAAAAACAGGCCTGTACTTATCGTAATGTACTTTGAGGGAGGAAATTTTTTGAAATCGTATTATTTTCAAGATTTTTCAACTGTACATTTAGAGCCGTGTAATATATGGGACAGTTGTATTGTCAACCTTATATAACATTTTCCTAAAATATGTAAGAATTTCGTAAATCATATCATCCTTAAGTGAAATTTCCTTTATTGGTATTGCAGATCCTGTGATTCAAAATGCTCTCGAACAGATGCAGGCAATGGGTTACAGCAATGAAGGAGGATGGCTTACCAATCTTCTTGAGATGAAACAAGGAGATATTAACCAAGTGCTCGACTTGCTTCAGCCACTCAATAAATAAATGGCTACCAAGTTTTACCATATTTCCTCAGTTTACTTAAACTGATTAATGACTGCAATGAAGAGAACATTTAAGATTTTCATTTTTTTATTATTATTATTACTGAATGTAATTGTTATTATTATTTTGGCATTTTTTTTTACTTAATAAGGAATTCATATTTTAATACAAAATACTGGAAAAGATTTTGTTCTCCATTATATAATAGAGATAAGCCTCGAGGGAAGGCATAATATTCTTTTTAGAGTTTCTAATATATCGTAATGGTGTTGCATTATATATAGCGATATAAAGTACTACTTTCTTATTTGTACAACATTAGCATTTGGTGTATTGTATGGGAACTTATTCCGTAGATCCTTATATATATTGTGATAAGGACTGAAGTTATAGTGTTTAGTAATTTGCACATGAAATATATCTTTTACAATTATTAATGCATGGTAAATCTTTTGTGTTTAGACTTGTATATCAAAATTATGTATTAAAGGCCATGGTTACCCTCTTAGTTGTGTAGTGGGATTAAGAGTAGAAAGAGGAAGTCCCATTGCCTCTTACTCTTGCTTTGGTTCTGGAATTTTTGCTAGAGGCACTGAGATGAGTACCTGTATATGAAAAGTAAATACAGTATGTATTATTTGGTGAAGACATACAGTTCATAGAATTAGTATTTGCCTTTTGTCTTATTTTTTTTGCACCCTGCCCGCTTAGCAAGATCATGCATATTTTCTTATTTTATTTACCGTATATATATTTTTTTTTAAACTATACAGTCAGATTATATCAGATATTAAATGCTTCAAAATAAATAATTGTTTTTGCAATAATTTTATACATATATTACATGTGATGTAGTTTGAAAAACCAAGTTCAGGGCTTATTATAGCAATGAAGCAGTATTTTTCGTTAATGGAAAAAATTAATTTACAGAATGTTCTATGGGTACTATAATTATACTATAACCAATAATATTAGAATACTGACGCACGATGTATGACAGTTCTTAAAGGAATAACACCGGTGAATGTATATATTTTTAAATACAATACTTCACTGTTGTTCCTAAGTCATGAGATGTGGAACTAGTATTTGAGATTGAAGACATTTTTAGTTTGTCTTTGCTCTGGTTTCATGTAATACAAACATATGTTAGTGGATACAGTTTAGATAAACATATATAAAGTGTCATTATATTTGTTTGCTAAATATGCTAATCATGCGCTTAATGGAATATTTTCGTAGTTTCATTTACTTCTTGAATAACTTTGTACTTCGTTGACAAAATTAGAAGTCATTAAAACTTAAAGCATCAATCATTCTTATTTACTGGCTGTTTGTAATCACAATAAAGAATGCAAGACAAACTTTGCAGGCCCCTTTGCAGTTTGGTAGGGGTAAAATTCAACTAGCAATTAAGCTCAGATAAGTATTGGTCAAATTCTTCAGGATTCTAAGAGCCCCTTGGCATCTAAATGAGAATGCAAAGAGGAGCCCTTGAAAAGGAAGCCGAAACTAAGAGGAATTACCGTTGTGAAAAGTTTGGAAGAAATGGGCACCACTCAGTGATATACAGCAGAACAAAAATAATTAACCTCCTATTTGACCATTCCTTTTCTATGGTTAATAGAGTATCTGAAATTTGTAATAGCTTATAGAGAAAAGCGACTGGGTGTCTGAAACAAAAAATTCTTTCTTCTGCATCACACACCCCTGATTGCTCTAAATGGGCTAAACCTTGCCAAACCTAGTCCTGGAAAGCAAGACATCTTTCTGCTGTCAGTCTCATTAACATTATCTTCATCTTCTGGAAAGGTTCTATAGGATTTCTACCCCTGGCCAAAGATTCTCTGTTTTCCAGAGTTCGTATCTATATTAACTGGAGGATAGGAGATATGTAGGGGACTCTGGTTTCCGTTGTGCAGAAAGAACCGTTTCCTCCTACTTCCCAGTGAATCTCAATCTTCACCTTCCATTTTTCCATCTATTTTTACTTAAAAATTATACCCTGTGCTTTCTTCCTCCAAGGAGTGTAGTGTTCAGCTTTTCGGACTGATGAAAGAGACCCTTTACGGAACTGACACCTCTCCTTCCCTGGTTTAGGAAGTAAATGTTCATGGTAATGCCAGGGATTTTATGAAATTTTCATAAGCAAACAAAGATGGAGACTG
Organism: Halocaridina rubra; assembly: GCA_037179515.1. Taxonomy (NCBI): domain Eukaryota; kingdom Metazoa; phylum Arthropoda; class Malacostraca; order Decapoda; family Atyidae; genus Halocaridina; species Halocaridina rubra. Next base: position 77,216 of record JAXCGZ010020774.1, read on the forward strand.
AGGTTCACTCTAGACAGATTGCTTTCCCTCCAAAATCCTCTTGGGTTTATTATAGTATAGGTTCCTAATACAGTACACGTTTCCCTTAGAGTTACTTCACAAATCAGCCTCGCTATTTTAGGCTTTCCATTCATTATTGTTATCTTTATGCACTACATCTGCTATTACAATATTCTGAAGAGTTACAGTACCTATGCTGAAGCATTTCTTAGTGGTCAGTCTCTAGGGCTAGCTGATCCTCTGAATTCCTTGTCCCCATGGAATACAGGGATTGTTAAGGCTTGAAGCAAATCCATTTCTTCATTTTTGCTTTTAATTACATTCATAATGCTTTGCAGCACTTGGCCAACGCAAGTTGGTAGAGTAGCAGGAGGATTCCATTTCTTTCTCTTATCATCCCAATAAGTTAAAATTTGAATTGCCTCGCATTTTTGGAAGATTCAGGAATGTGATTTGTGTAATAGCATATTTTAGACATCTGCAAACAAGCAACTCAAAAGGATGGATTTAATGACCTAAGCATAGAAAGGCAGCTGTGTACAGTGTATTTGTTTTTCCATTTTATGTCACTATCAGTCCTCATTATGGGAGTGGACACAGACTGGAGCTGGTGAATGAAAGCTGGATTCTAGTCCTAGCGCCTCACAATAGGCTCGGTCGTGGGTCTATTACCTCCCGAGTTGAGTGCTCTAACCACTTCGCTAACACGGCCCTTTTAGTTGTATATGGCGTATAAATAAATAAATAATGGTATACAGTATTATGAATCCAAGATATTTCACACTTACAAATTTCGATCCACCAATAGTGGTTTATAAATTTATTTTTTACTTTCTTCTCTTGTGGCGCTCCGACAACATAATTTCAGTGTTAAGAAACCTATTGCAAAAATATTCACTTGCATCACTGAGAGCATTAAGTATCAAAATTCTCTTAACTTTCAGTGAACTATAATAAGGGATATTACAGCATATGAAATCTCGTCCTAAACCCTCATTCTCATGTAAAAACATTAATAGATGCTTAAATTTTAGTTCAAACTTTGCCTCAAGTTATCGAGAAAATGTGACTCGCTTATGAAAACCACAAATGCAACAGGAAGGACTTTTACAGCAAAATTGTGTATGATGAAACATTTTTTCTTCAAAAACTGGAGGATATTACCATCTTTATACAATACAGGTATTAGGAAAAAGCTTTTCAGACAGCTAATTAGACTCTTAAGGAGCCACTACACGATAAGTTGACTGACATGGTGCCAAGCGTTCATAGCGACGTCGCTTTTTGATCCTTCGATGTTGGCTCTTCCTATCATTGTGAAGCAGAAATAATATATATAATATATATATATATATATATATATATATATATATATATATATATATATATATATATATATATATATATATACATATATATATATATATATATACATACATACATACATACATATTAAAGGAAAAAAATTGAGAACATTTTCGTGAGGGGAGAGGGAAGCTGCCGTCCAGTTCTGCCTTGAAGGAAATTTAGAAGAGTTGCCAGAGGTGAAGCCATCACATCACATTACCTAATTGTTTGTGTAAACTGGGGAAAGCTCTTAAGCCGTTTACCTGATCCTGTGGTTCTATATATTGTTAAAATCAGTATCCTTCCCATTTATATTAACTTGTTAGTTAGTTTGATACACGAAATAATTGAATAATTAAAAAAAAAAAAAATATCCACCTGTCAACATTACTGAGTTAAGTTGCCAAGTAGTACAGCTATCTTATTTTCTTCATTTTTTTGCTTTTCTTTTAGCTTTCTCTTTTACTATTTTTTTTTTTTATATTTTGTATATATATTGAGTTAAATGTAAAGTCTAATCCTGTGATAACATATCTTGGTTAGCAAGTGAGTTTATCAGTTAGGAAGAATATATAGCAGAAACAGGTGGGTGCCACCTCAGACACAAACTCGAATTTTCCTTCAGGTTTGACTTTTGTTTTTCTTTTTCTTTTTATCCTTAAATTACCATGGTCAAGTTTTTAAGTTAAGATGTGTGTTACCAGAAAAGAGATAAACTGAGTCACTAAATAGCACTTATATGGAGATATAAAAATTCTGTGTGAAGCTTAATTAAAAGTTGTTCTCTTTTTTTTTTCCCCCTCTCTCGTCTTCTTTCTATATTCTGTGGGAGGGAGAACATAAAAATGACACCATCTCTGTCCCAAACCTCTCCCATCCATGGGTCGGTAGGAGGGGTAGCCATTAGGGGACTTAAACAGAAAATCAAGAATTTAGAGGCAATGGTTATAAGCCTTGATGATAAAATTCGGAATATGGATGGAGAAATGAAAGAGAATGAAACACTCAGAGAGCAAATAAGATCTTTGGAGGAAGCAAATAAAGCACAAGGGCAGGAGAGAAAGGAACTAGAAAAAAGAATAAAGAAGCTGGAAGGGGAAAAGAGTCAACTAGAATCTAGAATTTCTAAACAAGAAGATAAAAACAAACTGCTGAATGACAACCTAAAGGAATTAGATGTTAGTTCACTGCTCTCTTCTGAGAGAGACGAGATTGCTGCTTGGAATGTCCAGATTAAGGAAAACATTGAACAGTTCAGAAAAGAGTTCCAGGAGCTGAATAAGGAAAATGATGCCATGAAAACTTCCTTTGCTGATGCACTAAAGGGGAATGTGGCAGTAAAAGAGGCTGTAAAGGTGGTGGCACTGGAAAACATATAAACAGTTGACTATAAAGAGACAGTAATCGAAAAAATGAAAGACGTTGTGATGGAAAGGGCAAACCCACTCATCAAACAGGCACTTGATAAGGAGAAGACAGTGGTAATCTCAGGCATAAGTGGATCCCAGGAGCCAACATGGCAGGGGAGACTTGAAGAAAATAAAGCTAGGGTTGTAGACCTGATAAGAAAGCTTGGAGTAGTTTGTGGTCCTGGGGATATTGTAAACATACACCAACTAGGTAAATATTCGAGGGAAGGAAAGCCGAGACCAACAAAAGTAACCTTTGAGAGAGGGGAAACATGTAGGGAAATATTGTTGAGAAAAAAAAGTCTAAAAGACCTTCAAGAATTCAAAGAAGTGTTCATTAGACGATACAGAACACAGGAAGAGATGGGAAAGATCAAAAACTTGTTGCAAGAGGCAAGAAGGTTAAATGATGAAAGAAATGAAGAAGAGAAGAAAAATTTTCGTTACAGAGTTCTTCCAGACAAAGGGGAGATAAAGAAGATAATGACAGAAGATCAGGGGATGGGGCCTCATTAAGATTGTTATACACAAATGCTGATGGATTAGCTGGTAAGGCAGTAGAATTAAAAGATAGGAATCACAACAGTAAGGCAGATATAGTAGCAATTACAGAGACTAAGTTGAGTGAGGACATAAACAGTGTCACAGTTTTTCCTAAGGGCTTCGGAATACTAAGGGTTGAAAGATCTGAGAGGACTGGTGGAGGGATAGCACTGCTCATAAGTGAAAGGATTCAACTTGAAGAAATAAACTTGGCTATAGAAAGTGAGTTCAAGGAATTTCTTGTTGCTCGCATAAATACTGGGTCAGAGAGCATTATAATAACTGTTGTATACAACCCACCAAGGAACCAAAATAGGCTTGAAGTTTATGAGGAAAGTCATATAGGTACTATTGAAGTCATAAACTCAGTTGTTAACATGGCACGGGAAAAAAAATGTAGGATTTTGATTATGGGAGACTTTAATCATAAAGAGATAGATTGGATAAATCTTGACCCACACAGTGGTGAGGACTCATTCGGGGCAAGATTCCTAGATTGCGTACAAGGGAATTTCCTACACCAACATGTAATGGAACCAACAAGGGCCAGGGGTGGGGATGAGCCATCACTACTTGATCTAGTGTTCACAGATAATGTGTTGGATATTGAAAATATTGAGTATGAACCACCAATTGGAAAGAGTGACCACTGTGTGTTGTTGATGGAGTATATCATTGAAGATATTCTTCCTGAGAGTAGAGGCACAGAGGACATGAGGAGGAACTATCCGAGAGGAGATTACATCAAAATGAATGAGCTTTTTGCAGTTATTGACTGGAGAACCTTATTTTGCAACAAATCTGTACAAGAAATGCATGACATCTTTTGTGAGAAATATGGGAAGATAGTAGATTGCTGCATACCTGTCACCAAAGTAGGTGTAATTCATGCCAGAGAGAAATGGTTCGATAATGGGTGTAAAAGAGCTAAGGAGTGGAGAGACAAATGCTGGAAAAGGTATAGGAGGAGAAAAAACATAAATGCCTGGCAAACCTACAAAAGAGCAAGAAATGACTACCTAAGTAAAAGGAGAGAGGCAGAGAGAGACTATGAGAGGGACATCACCAGGAAGGCTAAAGAAAATCCCAAGCTTTTCCACAGCTTTATCAGAGGAAAACTGAAGGTAAAAGAACAGGTTTTAAGGCTAAAGAGAGCGGATGGAAGCATCACTGAGACGGATGAAGATATTTGCAAAGAATTGAACAAGGAGTTTCAGTCAGTATTTACAGTAGAAAATACCCCACCCCCTCAGATTGCAGTGATAGAAGATCAAGGGCCGGTATTAGAGAACATCAACCTTACAGCCACAGAGGTATGCAAAGCGCTGATGGATTTAGTTTGCAAAGTTATGGAGAAACTATTAAGGAGACATATATCTCTTCACTTGGAATCCTTCAACTTTTTGTCAGTGAGGCAACATGGATTCAGAGAAGGTAGATCAACAGTAACAAACTTATTAGAATTTTATGATGAGGTAAGCCAAATCTTACAGGAAAGAGATGGCTGGGCAGATTGCATATTCCTAGACTTCCAGAAAGCGTTTGACACTGTTCCACATGGGAGATTTATTAGGGAGCTGCAATCAATGGCTAGAATAGGTGGAAATGTCTTGGAATGGATAAAAACTTACTTAGAAGGAAGGGAACAGAGGGTTAGAGTAAGACACTCAAAGTCTGAATGGAGAAGAGTTAGTAGTGGAGTTCCACAGGGTTCAGTTTTAGGGCCACTTTTGTTCCTTGTATATGTAAATGACCTACCAGAGTCTGTAAATTCATTCATGAATATGTTTGCAGATGATGCAAAGATTGTGAAGAAAGAAAAAAACGAGAACAATGGTAGAGAACTTCAGGAGGATCTAAATAATCTGCATGAGTGGTCAGAAAAGTGGCTAATGAAATTCAATACTTCAAAATGTAAGGTAATGAGAATGGGTACAAGTGCAAGAAGGCCCAAGCTTGACTACTCGGTGGCTGGAGTACAACTTCAAGAGACAGAAAATGAGAGAGATCTAGGAGTAAACATAGTGGCAGATTTGTCTCCAGAAATACACATAAATGGCATAATAAGGGCAGCATATGCATTCTTATCAAATGTAAGGGTAGCCTTCAGGCATATGGACAAGGAAATGTTCAGAAATATTTATGTAACCTATGTGAGGCCAAAACTCGAATATGCAGCCCCCTTTTGGAATCCGCACTTGAAAAAGCACATAGCTAAGCTTGAAAAAGTTCAAAGACATGCCACGAAACTGGTGCCAGAAATACGCAATCTCAGTTATGATGAGAGGCTGAGGGAATTAGACTTACCATCACTCGAAGCTAGAAGAGTGAGGGGGGATATGGTGACAGTCTTTAAATTCCTTCATGGTTATGATAGAGTGGATAGGGATCGATATTTTGATATGGCTGGCTCTAGAACTAGAGGTCATAGTTTGAAGCTTCGTAAGAAAACTTCTTTGCAAGATGTAAGGAAATACTTTTTCAGTGTAAGAGTAGTTGATAATTGGAATTGGCTAAGCGAGGAGGTAGTTAATGCTATCTCAATCCATAGTTTTAAGGACAGGAATGATAAGTATGACTAAGTTTAAAATGGAACCGATCAGGAGACGGGAAGATACGAGCTTTGGGCCCTTTCCCGTAAACACAATTAGGTAATCACAATTAGGTAATCACATACATCTCAATCCATAGTTTTAAGGACAGGTATGATAAGTATCACTAAGTATAAAATGGAACCGATCAGGAGACGGGAAGATACGAGCTTTGGGCTCTTTCCCGTAAGCACAATTAGGTAATCACAATTAAGTAATCATATATATATATATATATATATATATATATATATATATATATATATATATATATATATATATATATATATATATATATATTATAGTTAATACGTATAATCAGTTAATATGTATATTCCCTGAAAAAAAACAGTTAATACATATATTACCTAACCTAACCTAACCTAACCTAACCTACTTTTAGTATATCAAGAATATCAAGAGTTATCGTATTTTATTTTTCATGTTGTATTGTCATATTTTCACTTCACCCCTTCAATTTTCAGTTTAGGGAATATGTATAAAAAATGCCTCCAAATTTCAGGTAATATGTATAATAACTGAAATTTTTAGTTATTCTGTATATTCCCTGAGTGAAACAGGTAATATATCTATTAACTTTTTTTCAGGGAATAGACATATTAACTGATTATACATATTAACTGTATCATATATATATATATATATATATATATATATATATATATTATATATATATATATATATATATATATATATATATATATATATATATATATATATATATATATATTAACGATCAGTGTTCAAGCAGAGCTTCAATACCATTTGCCGAACGTGTATCTTAGCCTTTAACCTTTCAAAAATAACTATCAAATTCTTATTTCAAATGTAAAAATATGGGCTGTTTAAGAAGACTTGAAACTCATTTTGAGCTTTCAGTTCTAGCGATATTGATTTAGAGAAAACATATATTAATGGATGAGAGCTGTTGGACTTCCTATCTCAAACACAGAACATACTTTAATTGGTCTAATGTTCCCTCCTCCTCAAGGCATGCATTGCCTCTTGCCAGCATATCAGTTTTTTGTTTTTTTTATTATTGAAGTCCAGTCAGAGTCATTTAGCTAGAGGTACAGAAAGGCATTAGGTTGTAATCAAGTAATCCCTGATACTCTCTTCATGTCTGGCAAAATGCATTGGCAGTATTGTTACCAGACATGAATATAAATAATGCAGTAGAGGCAGCATATGCTTTCTTAACAAACATAAAAGTGGCTTATGTATTACGAGACATATGTGTGGTCAAGGATTTATTATTCAGTGCCCTTTTGATATCCGCACTTAAGAGACTATATAAAAGAACTGGAGAAAGTTAAAAGACAGGCTATAAAGCTGTTGACATATGTTCGTAATCTCACTTATACAGAAAGACTGTGAGAGTTAGACTCACCATCACTTGGAGTTAGAAGGACGAGGAGTATATGGTAACTATCTTTGAATTCCTTCATGGTTTTAAAAGAGTGGACTGGGGGCGATATTTTGAAGTGGGAGGTCATAGTTTGAAGCTTCGTAAGAAAACTACTTTACATAATATAAGGACGTACTTTAGTGTAAGAACTGTTGATAATTGGAAGTCGCTAAGTGAGGAAAAAGTAATGCTAAATGCATAGGCACTGCGGAACTGCAGCACCCCCTATTTTTTTTTTTTAAGAGTGTGACACCGGGACAGGCAGAAACTGCCCTCATCAACAAAGGCCCAGGCACGAGAAAATACTAAGACGAAGGAAAAGAAAAAGGTTAAGAACAAGGCAGAGATGAGGTAATGTCACACAAAGGAAAACGACAGACAGAAAAAAACAGTCAAAGTAAAGAGGACCCACAAATATGGAGGACTAGGCTCAGAGATGACGATAGATCTGCTTTTTGAAGGATGAAAGGTCATAAGAATTAGGAAAGACAGAAGGAGGAAGAGAGTTCCTGAGTCTGGAGGTAGATGGGAAGAAGCAGTTGCTGCACCGACCAAGCCGCGAGCTACAAATCTCCACACAGTACCTGTGAGATGAGGCCGCTTGGCGAGTGTTACGCGGCCTCAGCAGTGGAGGAGGGATGCAACTCGCCAACTCATCAGAGCAGCGATGGAAGTAGTAGCGATAGAAAAACGAAAGGGAAGATACCTTACGGCGAAGAGAGAGAGAATCCAGGTTAGAAGTAAGAGAAGGATCATTAATGAGTCTGACTGCCTTAGATTCAACCCTATCAAGAAAATAAGTAAAGGAAGAAGCACCCCAGATGTGTGAGCAGTATTCTAAGCAGGGGCGGATAAGACTTTTGTAAATTTTAAGTAACTGCAATGAGGAAAAGTAATAACGAAAACGAAACAAAATCCCCAATTTTTTGGATGAAGATTTAGAAATTTGGATTATGTGATTCCTCCAAGACAAGTTAGAGGCTATATGGATTCCTAATATATTGATAGAGTTAAGAGGGTAAATTTCATTAGTTTCGAAGACAATAGGGTTATCAGGAGGAGAAAAAGATAAAGAGATAGCCAGAAACTGTGTCTTGGAGGCATTGAATTTAACTAAATTTTGAGTGCCCCATTCAGATACTCTCTGCAAATCGGAGTTAAGAGTAGAAGGAAGAGTTATTCGAGATTGATTACGAGTAACAGATGAAGGTTGTGAAGGAAAGGCAGAGGAAAAGTGAAGGGTAGAATCATCGGCAAAGGCACGAAGAAGAGAGGAAGATGGGGATTGTAGAAGATCATTGATGAAGAGAAGGAAGAGAGTAGGTGAAAGAACAGAGTCCTGTGGAACACCACTGGAAACAGAGAAAGGGCTAGATGTCGCGCCATCAACAACTACAGATATAGAACGGTCAGTCAGAAAACTGGAAATCAGAGAACAGAAAGAAAGGGTAAAGCCATAGGCAGGGAGTTTGGCCAACAGATCCTTGTGCCAGACTCTGTCAAAAGCCTTAGAGATATCAAGGGCGACGACAAAGGATTCCCCATAGTTCCTCAGAGAAGGTGACCATACATGAGGAAGATAGGACAGGATATCACCAGTGCATCTTGCCTTGCGAAAGCCGTACTGGTGATCGGAGATAAGTGAGTTAGATTCAAGGCATTTCAAAAAGTGAGCAATGAGCAAAGTTTCGAAAACTTTAGCAATAGAGGAGGTTAGAGCAATAGGCCGGTAGTTAGAAGGAATAGAGCAGTCACCCTTCTTAAGAACAGGTTGAACTAGAGCATGCTTCCAAGATGAAGGTTAGATACTGGTTGACAGAATGAGGCGAAAAAGACGGCAAAGCACGGGAGCCAGTTCATCTGCAAACTCCTTAAGGAACCTTGCAGGGATACCATCGGGACCAGATGCCTTGTTTGTCTCTAGTGAGCGAAGAACCTTATGAACTTTACGTGAAGAAAGGATAAGGGAGGGCATAGGGTTAGAGAGGGGAAAAGACTGAGGAACAGGTGCGCTTTCGTTGATAGAAGAGTTGGCAGAAAAATGAGAGCCAAAGAGAGTGGCTTTGTCAGTGGGATAGCAAGTTATAGAACCATCAAAACGAATGAGAGGGGGAAAGCTTGAGTTACAGAAGTTTTTGGAGAGGTTTTTGGCTAAGAACCAGAAGCATTTGTCAGTGGAAGAGGAGTTAAGGTCATCAACTTTCCTTCTTATAAAGGAAGCCTTAGACCTTCGAATCTGAGCTGTACAGCGATTCCCCTTATGTACAGCAATCTTATCGATAATATTCAATATAAGGAATCTTTTATCTTAAATTCTTATTTATAATTGTACATCATATAATGATTAAGCACATAGTCAGTAGCCATCCCCTAGTTCATGAAAAAATTACAAAAATCCTTGTATGGAACTGTGTGCGTCACAGTTCCTGCGAGGCGATGTTTGGCTGTTGTACGAATGTGCACATGTCTGAGATAAGAAGATGCCCGTTAAGTAGAGAAAGCGCTGTTGCTCAGGCATTGCTGACCGTATTGTACGGTAGTGTTTCTTTTTGACTCTTGGTGTGTTGTACTTAAAAGCCGTGTACCATATTCTTGAATATGATACAGTGTAGAACTAGATGATTATTATTCTTTCAGCTGTTATATTTAATTCATAGAGTTTTTTCGTTTTTTATTTTTTTTCATTTTACAGAATATTTAAAATGTCCTCAACAGTCACCCAGAGATAAAGTAGAAAATTATTAATCTTTTTGCGCAAAGTAAAACAAGAATAATAGATTTCCTTTTTAAATGAATGGATCAAGCTTGAACTGTAACTATTTAGGCTATTAGTAAATATATATTTTTTTTTTTAGGATTTTACCAAGTATATGTATACATTTTCTTTTTTTTATATGTGTTTCGTTTTACACAATATTAAAACAATGGCTAAAAATTTTCTGAAGCAGCAACCCCACCAATTTTAGCTACGAACCGCCACTGATGCAGTCATAGTTTTAAGGAAAAATATGGTAAGTGTTTTTGAGTAAAAAATAAACCGACCAGAAGAGGGTCAGTTATGAAAATTAGGTTCATATAAAGTTCTTTCCTGTGAGCACAAGCAAATGATCTCAATTAGGTACACACACATACACATAGATATACAGGGTTTAAAGCTAAAGAGAGCGGATGGGAGAGATCTGCGAAGAATTGATAAAGAAGTTTAAGTCAGTATTTACAGCAGAAAATACCCCACCCCACAGATTGCAGAGCTAGGAGCTCATGGGCTGGCATTAGAGAACATCTTTTCAGCCACAAAGGTATGCAAAGGCCTGATGGAGTTAGATGCCCTTAAAGTTACAGGTCCTGATGATATATCCCCTTATGCACTTAAGAAATGCAATAAATCAATATCAGCGGCACTATGTATCATATTTGAAAAGTCGCTACAATCAGAGGAGCTTCCAAGATGCTGGAAACAAGCGAACGTGGTACCTATCTTCTAAAAGGGAAGAAGGGATGCGGCTCAAAATATTAGACCAGTTTCCTTGACCAGTATAATTTGTAGAGTTTTAGAGAAACAACTAAGGAAAGACATATCTCTTCATTTAAAATCCTTAAACTTTTTATCAGTGAGACAACATGGCTTCCTAAGGTTCAAGTCCCAGTCAGGGGTAAAATATGATCCATGTTTTCATATATGGTAATGTTTTTATTTGACTATTATTAATGCCAGTATAGCTGAGATTCGAATTAAATGCGAAAAGCAAAGCAACGAGTGAGGTTAAGAGAAGCTGTAAAATGAAAAAAAAGACATTCAGATAGAATTCGTTCTTTCCTAGTATAGCAGTCAAGCTGTAAGATTTAGTTCTCATTTAGACATTCAGTGGTGTAGTTGATAGCGCCTTGGCACAGTAATTATGTATTTTAGGTTCAAGTCCCGGTCAGGGGTAAATTATGATTCATGTTTTCATATATATATATATATATATATATATATATATATATATATATATATATATATATATATATATATATATATATATCACATAAAAAGGTTATTTAAACAGTTACTGATGCGTCTATTGCTTTAATTAAAACATAAACTTGAAAGCTTATTAAAACATAAAGGAGAATGGCAAAGGAAGCTCATTTTACATCCTCAGCTTTTGAATTTCAATTCTATTCACTACAGAAAAAAATTAACACTGCCAAGAAACAGCTGCATAACATGCCCATGGATCTTTACCTGTCTTGGAGTAAATACACAATGATATATGATATGCATATGTCGATAATAGTTTCAATTATTTTTTAGATTTAGCGAAACCAGGAATGACGATTTCCTCAGTCTGACGATTTCTTCTGCCTCTTCCACTCCTCACACAAAATCATGATAATTTTTGGAAGTAGCATGATGGAGGTTAATACTTATATACAAGTAAAAAATAACGGGTTCTGTAGTTAATAAAACAGGGCTTTCAGGACAGCTTTTGGTAAGCAACCAATGTAATGTGTATAAGCCTAAATTACCATATGTCTTGGAATCTTGTTCGGGCTTGCACACGATTTACAGGCTCGCATGTAACCGGAAGCTTGGTAAAGAGAGATATTATCCTGATGATAAAGGGGAGATGGCTTAAGAAAGTTAACAAGATGATGTCGTCTTTCCGATATCTTGGGATATCTTGTCTGGCAAAATGATAATCAGTTGTTATTTTATTTTTTTTTTTAGCACTCTGCAGTAACATAATTTACATTAGACGTGTCGGTTATCAGACACTGACTTTAACGTAACTTGGAAGGACAAGTTAGTCTATGGCGAACGCATTTATTTCCTTCCCGCTTATAGCAAGGACCACAATTACCTGCACTAGCAATGCCAAGTCGTCTGAAGTCACAAAGACATCCGAGCACCATGGTAAGTATGAAGAAAAAGCAAAATGACATCAGGGAGAGCTTCATATATATATATATATATATATATATATATATATATATATATATATATATATATATATATATATATATATATATATATATATATATATATATATATATATATATATAATATAATATATATATATATATATATCACATAAAAAGGTTATTTAAACAGTTACTGATGCGTCTATTGCTTTAATTAAAACATAAACTTGAAAGCTTATTAAAACATAAAGGAGAATGGCAAAGGAAGCTCATTTTACATCCTCAGCTTTTGAATTTCAATTCTATTCACTACAGAAAAAAATTAACACTGCCAAGAAACAGCTGCATAACATGCCCATGGATCTTTACGTGTCTTGGAGTAAATACACAATGATATATGATATGCATATGTCGATAATAGTTTCAATTATTTTTTAGATTTAGCGAAACCAGGAATGACGATTTCCTCAGTCTGACGATTTCTTCTGCCTCTTCCACTCCTCACACAAAATCATGATAATTTTTGGAAGTAGCATGATGGAGGTTAATACTTATATACAAGTAAAAAGTAACGGGTTCTGTAGTTAATAAAACAGGGCTTTCAGGACAGCTTTTGGTAAGCAACCAGTGTAATGTGTATAAGCCTAAATTACCATATGTCTTGGAATCTTGTTCGGGCTTGCACACGATTTACAGGCTCGCATGTAACCGGAAGCTTGGTAAAGAGAGATATTATCCTGATGATAAAGGGGAGATGGCTTAAGAAAGTTAACAAGATGATGTCGTCTTTCCGATATCTTGGGATATCTTGTCTGGCAAAATGATAATCAGTTGTTATTTTTTTTTTTTTTTTTAGCACTGCAGTAACATAATGTACATTAGACGTGTCGGTTATCAGACACTGACTTTAACGTAACTTGGAAGGACAAGTTAGTCTATGGCGAACGCATTTATTTCCTTGCCGCTTATAGCAAGGACCACAATATCCTGCAGTAGCAATGACAAGTATTCTGGAGTCACAAAGACATCCGAGCACCATGGTAAGTATGAAGAAAAAGCAAAATGATACCAGGGAGAGCTTCATACTGATGCAATGATGCTGAGGGAGATTTACCTGCAACACTGAGTAATCATCCTGGCTGAGGGTATAACATACCTTGATAGGGTGAGTGTGTATGTGTGTGCTTGTGCTAGACTCAATGACTTCGCCAAGCAAAAATGCCCTCTGGGCCGAACGGAGCTATAAAAAACTTGGCAAACAAATCGTTGTGTAACCCAAGTTAATTTTCCAATATCAACCTGGACAGAATATCACTACCAATATCCTTCATGTATGTAGTATTAATAGTTTTTCTAAGAAGTTTAAATTAAATTGGCCTATGAAAATAGTGGAAATGAATTCACAATTTTATAGGGGAGGGAAACGATTTAAGTAGGAACTGTTGATTATTTCAAACTTAGAGTATTCGTCAGCAGATTTACAGTTCAAAGCATTTTAAGATACTTCCAGAGGCATTATTAGAAAAGTTTATACGGTTAACGACAGAAAATAATTAGACGCGCATAGCCATAAGTGAGTGATATTTTCTTACGGTCACATTTGGAAGAACTGGGAATCTTTTGTGTAAAGAAACGTAGACTACTCTTTTTTACCAAGAGCAATTAAACACAACAAATTTCCCGTAGATATGAAACCAGCAACGACTAATACATTGTCTACCTTTAACCTGAGTAAAGTTAGGCACAATAACACCCAATGAAAGATACTTGTCTGAAAAAATTATCTGCACTTCTCCTTTCAAGTGCTATAATCCCACGTATATGCATAAATTTTACAAGAGCCAGCAAAAACTCACTTATTTGCTGTTATATAATGCGAATGAGCAAATCTTCAAAAAATCACCTGATATAAAACAAATAATAAGACCTGACTTAGTGTTTGTAATAATCTCTGAGAATATACCGAAAAATATAGCAGCCCTCATGCCTACATCTACACTGAATATTCTGGCGTATTCATTACACATCTCTTGCTATTCCATTACATTTAATAAGTCCCAACACTCCCCACATCTGTCTCTTTTTCTCTCTTTTTTCCTCATATTTTTTTATTATATATGGAAGGTCCACAGCTAATGGCCACCAGTCCCCGGCATAGAGGGGTGCGAAGTATCTCCGGGGATCATGTTGACTCCACTTTTGGCTTTAGGGCAGACACGCCTGGTGGTAGTAATGGTTCTGCCCTTAACCTTGCACCTGCCAATAGATCTGCTTCTTTCACTTTTCACTATTCTAACATTCGTGGGATGAACTCTAATCTTTCGTCTGTGGAACAGCAGTTGGGTACTTTCCTCCCTAACCTCTTCCTCCTATCTGAAACCCACAATGAGTGGCTTCATTCTTCCCACACAAATGTGGAAGGAAGTGAGGCCCTTGCTTTCTCTATTACTCACGATCTGGAGCAAATCATGAATCATCCTACTCGTGTTCCTGATCGTCACGAACATGCAGCAAACACTCTTGACCTATATCTTACTTCTAACTCTTCAAACTACTCTTATTCTGTGCTTTACCGTTTTGGTAAATTTGACCACTCAATGATCTCAATCTCTTCCGTTTTTGCTCCCCTCCACCAATCCCTCCTATTCAGCTCCGTCTTTGGACTTTGAGCGTACCCAACATGATAATTTGCGTAACTTCCTCTTTGACTTCCCTTGGGATGACTACTGTTTTCGATCCCACAACCCTGATCAGGTAGCTGTAAAAATTGCCGAGATCATGACCGCGGGAATGGAGGTTTACATCCCCTCTTCTAAAAAAACTTTCTCTCTCCCTAAACCTTGGTTTGACCGTGCCTGTTCCATGGCTATCCAGGCCAGGAATCGGGCACACCGATTTCACCAAGCCTCTCCTTTTGATTTAACTCGCTCTGCTTTTATTGTAGCTAGGAATCACTGTACTGCTCAGATTCAAAGGTCTAAGGCTTCCTTTATAAGAAGGAAAGTTGAAGACCATAACTCCTCTCCCACTGACAAATGCTTCAGGTCCTTATCCAAAATTTCTCCAAAAAGTTTTGTAACTCAAGCTTTCCCCCTCTCATTCGTACTGATGGTCCTATAGCTTGCTCTACCATTGACAAAGCCACTCTCTTTAGCTCTCATTTTTCTGCCAACTCTTTTATAAACGATTCCAACTCACCTGTTCATCAATCTTTACCCCTCTCTAATCTTATGCCCTCCCTTATCCTTTCCTCACGCAAAGTTCATAAGGTTCTTCGCTTGCTAAAGATGAACAAGGCATCTGGTCCCGATGGTGTCCCTGCAAGGTTCCTTAAGGAGTTTGCAGATGAACTGGCTCCCGTGCTTTGCCGTCTTTTTAGCCTCATTCTCTCAGCCAGTATCTAGCCTTCATCTTGGAAGCATGCTCTAGGTCAACCTGTTTCTAAGAAGGGTGACTGCTCTTATCCTTCAAACTACCGACCTATTGTCCTAACATCCTCTATTGCTAAGGTTTACGAAACTTTGCTCAATGCTCACTTCTTGAAACGCCTTGAATCTAACTCACTTATCTCCGATCACCAGTACGGCTTCCACAAGGCATGACCCACTGGTGATCTCATGTCCTATCTTACTCATGTATGGTCATCCTCCCTAAGGAACTATGGGGAATTCTTTGTCGTCGCCTTTGCTATCTCTAAGGCTTTTGACAGAGTCTGGCATAAGGCTCTGTTGGCCAAACTCCCTGCCTAAAGCTTTACCCTTTCTTTCTGTTCTCTGATTTCCAGTTTTCTTTCTGACCGTTTTATACCTGTAGTTGTTGATGGTGCAATATCTAGCCCTTTTTTTGTTACCAGTGGTGTTCCACAGGGTTTTTTTCTCTCACCTACACTGTTCCTTCTCTTCATCAATGATCTTCTACTATCTCCATCTTCCTCTCTTTTTCATGCCTTTGCTGATGATTCTACCCTTCACTTTTCCTCTGCCTTATCTTCTCAACCTTCATCTACTAATTGTAATCAGTCTCGTATTCGTCTTTCTTCTACTCTCAACTCCGATTTGCAGTGAGTATCTGAGTGGGGAACTCAAAATTTAATTAGAGTCAATACCTCCAAGACAAAGTTTCTGGCTATCTCTTTAACTTCTTCTCCTCCTGATAACCCTTTGTCTTTGAAACTAACGAAATTAACCCTTTTAAGTCTATCAACATAATGGGAATCCATTTTGCCTCTAACTTGTCTTGGAGGAATCACATAATCCAAATTTCTAAATCTTCATCCAAAAAATTGGGGTTTTGTTTCGTTTTAGTTATTACTTTTCCTCTTTACAGTTACTTGAAATTTATAAAGGTTTTATCCGTCCCTGCTTAGAATACTGCTCACACATCTGGGGTGCTTCTTTTTATACTTATCTCCTTGATAGGGTTGAATCTAAGGCAGTCAGACTCATTAATGATCCTTCTCTTGCTTCTAATCTGAATTCACTCTTTCTTCGCTATGAGGTATCCTTTTTTCGTTTTTATCACTACTACTTCAATTGCTGCTCTGATGAGTTGGCGAGTTGCATTCATCCCCCACTGCCTAGGCTGCATAACACTCGCCAAGTGGCCTCGTCCCACAGGTACTGTGTGGAGATTTGTAGCTTGCGGACTGGTCGGTGTAGTGACTGCTTCTTCCCATCTACCTCCAGACTCTGGAACTCTCTTCCTCCTTCTGTCTTTCAAAATTGTTATAACCTATCTTCCTTCAAAACGCGGACCTATTGTCATCTCAGGGCCTAATTCTCCATATCTCTAAGTCCTCAGAACTTTTACTATTTTTGGAGTCTGTCCTTTCCATATGTGTATCATTACCTCATCCCTGCATTGTACATAACTTTTTGCTATTCCTTCTTCTTAATGTTTTCTCGTGCCAGGGCTTTTATTGGTGAAAACAGTGTTTTGTATGTCTCGGTGTCACACTCATGATATATATCTTCTGCAGTGAGACAAGACAGCGTCAGCTGGTTCACCCCAACTGCTTTATAATATTGAAACCCCCCTTATCTATCCTTCCAAGTTAAAAGACACGAGAAATTAATCACTATGAAAGAAGATGCAATAAGATTTTGAGTGAATCGGTAACATTAAATATGGAACGATCACCCCTTCATTATTTACGCAATGTTAACAATTTCATTCTCATTTCTTGCTGTTTTATAATCTTAGTAGAATATGCAAGTCATTCTCCTTCTGTATCTATTCCATCATTTGCATCAGTTATCCTTTTTTTCATTCATGCATTTATTTTGGATCACTTCTCTTGATATACTGAAGCCTGTCCTGGTAAACTAATGAACATCGTTTGATATACTTGTCGTAGTTTTCACCCTTTTCATTTCAAGGTTATGTAAATATTTATTGTCCACAAGATTCATTTCATTCTCATTACTGTGAAACCCTCAGATCTTTTTCTTTTCTTAGAGACCTCAAGCATCTTTACTTTTACCTACTGTTTCTTACTCTCAGAGGAAGCAATGTTATAGAGTCTGGTACCTGCATATTCATGAAAGGAGACAATTTGC
>JAXCGZ010020774.1:107500-120000 GCA_037179515.1 Halocaridina rubra
ACAAAAGAGATAAAGACTCTCCTTTTTGAGAAAGTGGTATTAACATTCAGAGTTGATAACAATTAAAATTGAAGGGATTTGATTAGTATGTTAATAAGCATCGGATAAGATTATTTTTTATTTTATTAATTTATTGCGCCAAGGCGTCAGACATTACATGAGTTCATACAAATAATGCTTCAAATGGATACAAAACCAAGAATTGAACATGGTTTACAGGGAGGTGTACATATTGATAAAACATTGCTGCATACTAACACACAACTCACAGTATGGCAGCACAGAGTACATTATATGCAAAAGTAAAGCTCAGAGAAACGCAGAATGCACAAACAGAATTATACAGCAACATACAGAAAATATATGTATAATTCAATATAATTAATGGCCACCAAAGTGAGGATAACGAGCAAGAATAACATCAAGGTTGTCATCATTAAGTAAAAATGAGCAGATCTGTATTAAGTTCTGACCTCGTGGTAAAACATCTCTCACTGTGGGGCACTGAAGACAATAGTGGTCAAGAGTGTTAGCATTAGGACGGTCGCATAATTTACAGGAGGTGTACTGTGGCATATCTAGAGTCTGGGAGACCATCGGATAAGAGAGAGAAAGAGATAGATAGATAGATAGATAGATAGATAGATAGATAGATAGATACAGAGAGAGAGAGAGAGAGAGAGAGAGAGAGAGAGAGAGAGAGAGAGAGAGAGAGAGAGAGAGAGAGAGAGAGAGAGAGAGAGAGAGAGAGATAAATAGGTAGATAGATAGATAAATAGATAGATAGATAGATAGATAGATGAGAGAGAGAGAGAGAGAGAGAGAGAGAGAGAGAGAGAGAGAGAGAGAGAGAGAGAGAGAGAGAGAGAGAGAGAGAGAGAGAGAGAGATTAACCTACAAAGAAATTACCAGTGCATCTTTTTCACTAAAGTATCATAAGAGATTCAGCACTTCAGTAAAAAAAAAAAAAAAATTGCATACTAAAAGACTCCAGTACTGCTATTACATACTTTTCCATTATCTGGGTTAAGAGTATAATATTTATCTTTATTTCAGTTGAAATAAAAATAGTATTGAAATATGCCATTTGTATCGGACTTCATTTAAGACCTATCATCTTTTGTTATTAGCAGAGGTATATTACTTAACAAATGCTCTGATAAATGCTTGATAAGAATTTATGCATAAAATGTCGTTTCATATACAAACTATCTCACAGTACCAAAATGTTGCTTTAAATTGAAAACAACGTGTTTTTGCCATTTTGGTTTTTAAGTCGAATATTATTATAATAATTTATGGCTTTATTTCTTTCACTACTTTTAAATAACTTTGTTTTTTATTGTATTCACATGATTCCTTTGAGACGCTTCTTGGTGTAATAGACAAAATCCTTTAAAGAAAAAACAAACTCATATAAAGGGGGGTTTACACAGTCAAACGGTTCGACGATAGTGGTTCGACAGACAAGTGTTTGAAGTGATGTTCGAACGTGTGAACGGGGTATTTGGCTGTCGAACACGTTCCGTGTTCGACAACCAAATACCCCGTTCACACGTTCGAACATCACTTCAAGCACTTGTCTGTCGAACCGCGTTCGACGAACCGCTTGACCGTGTAAACCCCCCTTAAGGGTTTGACTTCTCTCGTTTAGGTTCGACTGGAGGTTCGAGTCCTCTTCTGCACGTTAGGGGAGGCGGCGCGTCCATTGGTAACTGATCTTTTCAACATCTTAGGAGGACCCGAGCCCGTAAAACTCATGCTGGGTGAAAAGACGCGAGTTTCCACATCCTGTAGGGAAAAAAGAAAAAAACAAGCAAAAGCTTTAAATGAGAGGAACTAAATGTATATCTCACCATTTGGGTTAAGATAATTGTATCTCTAATTACCGTCCCATTGGCTTTTACAATTTTTTTTTCTTGTTTTAATACTTCAGATTAAAGCAAATGATAGAATTCCACCATCGGGATTAAGAGATAATTTCATCCACTACAGCTTCTTCGTCGTTTACCTTATTTTTTATTGTCTTCCTTAAGTGATTCATAAACTAATATTAATTACATATGGAGATTATTATATAAGCAAAGCCTGATGAAAACTCGTTTCCTGATGTCATCAAATGATAAATATCCCCCCCCCCCTTGCACATACATGTAATTTGCAATTACAGTTTGTTTGTTTGTTTGTTCCTGTTTTACGTCACGAACTCCCTTTTCCACAAAGGGCTAGGACGGTTGCCTTCTTGCGAAGAACGTATTTTGGCAGATGTAATCGTTACCCTGAGTGCATGCCTTTGCTAACCTCAGACCGTGACGGGGCGCGAACCCTCGACCTGACTCCTCAGAGTCGCGGGCGCTACCACTTTAGCCACGGTGACTTTACAGTATGGTGTTTAATAATGGAGTGCCGGAGGGTGCCCTGTATACGTAAAGCTAGAAGTTACCTGGACCTTGTCATAATATTCAGTATAATACATTAATATCTCTTGATATCTAGAAAGGTTTGTAGAGTAGTGGTAGTGACTAGAGCTAGTAATATGCTGGCTCCAGGTTCGATCCTGGCCCAGGGTTGAATGAGTTTTCGCTATCTCATGTCGTTACTGATTAAATGGTGCAATTAATTGGGGGTCGATGATTCATATACATCTGCCTGATAATTCAGCCATTGACTGGATACCACTGGAGCCACGTGCTTGGAAAGGGGGCTTGGGCCTTGGCTATATAGTAGGTATATAGACAGGTTCTAGTGAAACCGCAGTCCCTTGCCTCTGCTTTTCATACTTATACATGCACTGTAATTACGGTGTATAATATAACCTGTGATTGCCAGAGTGCGATAGGCATACGTAAAAGGAGAGAACTTACCTGCACCCTATGATAATGCTCAATATGATGCCGAACGGCATGCCAAATTTTGCCATCCTTGAGGAGCTCAGTTACAGCATCAATGTCTGGAGCCATGAAGCGATCCTTGTCCCAGGCACTGACAAGATGAAAAAGAACATAGACGTTCAGATGAACTCTACCAATGGAGAGGTGACCTGACCTCTTATTTTTTGATCATTACTGATCTTATTGGCAACACCTCAAATGCAATGATAGATTGTCATTGTGCTGAAAGTTTGATTGTTGGTCAAGTACAGTGTGTGTTCAGTTTGTTTACACGTATGATAATGTGATAGCATACTTGTATTTGGCTGTTGAACATGGAGCATAAATAAATGAGAGGTTAAAAAGGGCGAGTAAGTCAAATGCATACAGAAGAGTGTATTCATCCCTTTCTCTAAAGGTAACTGGATGAGTGTCCTTCTTTTATAACTTCAATGGTACATTCGATAATCCCTTATTGCAAAAATGGAGTGTCATTCTGTTGTAGGCTCAAATCCTCGTCAGAGGCAGTTATTTGTTTTATATATATATATATATATATATATATATATATATATATATATATATATATATATATATATATATATATATATATATATTATATATATATATATATATATATATATATATATATATATATATATATGTATATATATATATATATATATATATATATATATATATATATATATATATATATATATATATATATATATATATATATATACATATATAAACACCCATATACATATATATACACATAATTGCATATATATACAAACACACATCCACACATGGATATTCATACATACATACACACACTACCAAATAAGCAAATATATTCACACACACATGAACATGCATACAAATAAGAGAAACTTTAACATATACATACACACAAACATACATTTATAAAGAGACATACAAATACAGAGGGGTTCAAGTAATAAAGTAATATAAGAGCAAAAAGCAAACCTATGAACATACAAACAAAATTACAATAAGCATAACCACACATACACATGTAAAAAGTAAAATACCTTGACAAAAAATTCTTGAAAAGAAAAAAAAAAAAACAAGCCAACAGAGATATACTAGGGGTCATATAAGGCAGAAACTCTGAGAGAGAAGAAAATAAGTCACGTAATTAATAACCACTGTAAATATTTTTCACGTTGTTGTCTTTAATAGGCCTTTTCCTACCATATATATATATATATATATATATATATATATATATATATATATATATATATATATATACATATATATATATATATATATATATATATATATATATATATATATATATATATATATATATATATATATATATACATGCATACATACATATATACATACATATATACATACATACATACATACATACATGCATACATACATACATACATACATACATACATACATACATACATACATACATACATACATACATACATACATACATACATACATACATACATACATACATACATACATACATACATACATACATACATACATACATACAATGAAGACTTATTTGCTAACCTGAGAAAGATGATTCGACAGATACACGCTATTTATTGAGATACAGTTATGAAAATATAATTATTTCTAGATTCTGAACTGACATTAATTGAAGTATCTAAGCAGTGAGAAACTAATTAAACAGTTTTTGCCTGGAAAACTGTCGTTATTATGCAGATATTCAGTCACCCTTTGTCTTTTATGGTGAATTAATTTCTTTTTCGAACATAATAAGATGTTTAGACAATAATGTTGAGTGGTTCCATCATAAAAGGATTTTTTCCCTCTGTGATGACATCAGCTGGGTCAAAAAAATAATTTAACCTCGTATTAACTAAATATTAAAGAAAAGTGTATATAAGTATGTAATGAGGGTTATTTTTCCCATCTTTATTGGTAAAATCAGCTTTACCTTTTCCATTACTTTTTCAAAATGACATGCCAAATCGGGTGCAGCACCTACCTCACAACGGAGCGGACTACTTTGATGACCTCTTCTAGCGGAGTTGTTGTTTTCATTGGTCTCAAGAACTCAATGGCCTGACAGGCAGCTAAGAGCTCAATGGCTATGACTCTCTCCACGTTCTCGACCACCTTGATTAGTAAAAATATAAATGGATAAATATTTAGAAAGTATATCTCCAAAATTACCCAACTTCACTTGAGTCGTCTTCTTTGACAGTCCAAACCAACGTTACCTAATTGTCATGGCTTTCTTTGCATTTGGATAACTGATTACTAAATTCGTAAAAAGAGGAGGAATCTTCCCTCCCCTGAGAGATGGGCTGCTTCAATAGAGAGGAGGGCTAAAATACTTACTCAGTCTTCATCTTCGTGTCGTAAGAGTCAACTAAATGGGGCGAAGCGAGGAGACTGGGAATCCCCTCCTCTGTATTTTGTCTTCCCAAAGAGTCAGAGCGCTTTGCCATGACTCAGCCATTCTCTTTTTAAGGGAATAATGGCTCATGTATATGAATAGATATTATAATGAAATTGTATTAGCTTACCATTATAGCCTTTCTGGTAGTAAACAATCACGTGAAAATTACTAAAAATGTAAAAAAAGAATTATTTTGCATTTGTTTAACAGGAAAGCCTTCCCCGCAGCAAACCTTACCATGTAGTTAGATTTTGTGCCAGATTACCAAGGTAGCCTATTTAACAGCAAAACCTTCCTATGGAACTGATTTTAATTGTAATAAAGAGTTCACGCCAGTTTACTCCTAGCAGCAAATCCTCTCATGGTAATTACAAAAAAAAAATGTAGTAAGAGAGTTTGTATTGGTTTACCATGAGAGCCTTCCTTGCAGCAAACCCTCCCATGGAGACATGGTCTTCAGTTCCTGCTGATGTCGTGAGAGAATCCACACTGGCTGGATGACATAAAACCTTGTTTTCTGACACTGCAATAATAAAGGAATATGGAAATTGAAGTTTGCATATAAGTTATACCATGTAACAATAAAATTTAAGACCTGTTCGTTGCTGTTCAAAAGTAAACTTAAGTATCAAAATAACACTCAAGTCCATGCTTTGCTTTAAGTATTTAGTTTAGTACTTGCTATCCTGCACCTTAGAATAATTTTCCCCGACAGAGAAATAAGTTAAATGAGTTCTTTTTTTCATTCCGAGTGCATATTTCATAATGTAAAAATACTTTGTAATTGCTTACCCACTTCTTTGTACGAAATACACTCACTTCCAAAGTATGAATAAAACATAA
The DNA here is from genome assembly GCA_037179515.1 of Halocaridina rubra. Lineage (NCBI taxonomy): Eukaryota > Metazoa > Arthropoda > Malacostraca > Decapoda > Atyidae > Halocaridina > Halocaridina rubra. The sequence continues at coordinate 113,642 of JAXCGZ010020774.1, forward strand.
TATGTAAGAGCTAAAAAATATGTGCTGAAATTCGGGTGAGAAATGCATTCTTATTTTTCTATGTGATGACAAAAAATGTTATCTCTCTGTAATTCAATAGCAATAAAATTCAATCTTATGTTATAGCGGATAAGGCGGCTTTCAGATAAGATGACCCCAGAAATTCCAGACCTACTCTCATGGTTTTAGGTCATATCATTTAACTATCAAACCATCTTTGTTGAAGTATAGGTCAATGAGCACCGAGCAACCAAGAAGGTGATATAGTAGACCATGAATTAACTAAGCTTAAAATAAAATTCTCTACGTATATTTTCAAGAAGATGGATGGATGAAGATGGTGTAAATTTATAGATGGACTATGTGTGGAACAGGCAGTTAGGCAGTATTCACAACAAACGAAGTTTGTTGGTTTGGGATTTGTTTCTTAGTCATTTAACTGATAGCACTAGGAATTCCTCAGCACGAAATAATACTGAGATTGCTGTTATATGCGCATTTCTAATGCAATGGCTGGCACGGATGATGCTTTAGCCGACTCAACCTGATTCAGACTGAGAGTTCTATGACGACCATGTTAACAGTGAGATTCATGGTGTGCTTAGGCTAGTTCTTTGCCTCAGATGAAGAAGTTAGTGATATTGAAGGGCTTGAAACGTATGTGATTTTTTTTTATTTGACAATGCTGTTTTTGGTTTAAAACCACATTAATAATAGATTTTAGTGCAAATCAAAAACTGTGTAAGCTACAACAGCTATTATCAAAACTGAAGACCACAGCAACCAGCGTAAAAATTTGTTATAGGGTGGTATATTGAGTGTTTATTTGTTGTTGTCCCATTTGTCCTTTTTTTTTTTTATCATTCCACGGAATGATAAGGTGCATATATGCATTTTGGGTAATATATGAAAATGATTTGATAATTAAATCCACATTTTCTACAAAAGTTATATCTTTAATGAATGTATTGATTGCACTACATAACTAACAAATCTAACCTACTTCCCTAATTACCATTTCTCTACCCCCAATAACACTTTTATCAGATATTTTTACCCATGTATTACTACATTACCTTCAGAATCAAACGGGTTTCAGAAAGTTTCATATACTGAACATGCTACTACAAATGAATACATAAAATATGGATTACTCAATAAATGAATCTATGAACAGATAAATAGATAAATTGATATACGAATAAATAAATAGAGATGAGGACCCACCCAGCGAAGCAGCTGTGCAGTGAGCCATCATGAAACCAGAATTGAGTCCTCCTTCCTTCACTAAAAAGGCTGGCAGCTCGCTGAGGGCTGAAAAATGAGGAAAATTGCACATACGTATCAAGATTTATAAGTAGGTCTTAGTGGAATAATAAAGTTTTAAGGCACAAGTATCAAAATTCAACAACATAAAGCAGTGATATGTTATATATTCTCAGCATTATTTAAGCCAAAGAATAAGACGACGTTAAGAATCACTGGAAATTTTTTTTGTACCTGGATTCACCAATCTCTCAATTCTCCTCTCCGACATAGACGACATCTCGTGGATTCCAATAGCTAAATAATCAGCTGCTTTAGCTGGGTATTCGCCGTGAAAGTTTCCTGCACTTATGATCTCACCACGATCGGACAATACTAACTGCAAGAGCAAGGTGTATAGGGTACAATATTATATATATATATATATATATATATATATATATATATATATATATATATATATATATATATATATAATATATATATATATATATATATATATATATATATATATATATATATATATATATATATATATATATAATTTGAGATTTCGCATTCGCTACATGTCGCATGTAGTGATTGTCATTTTCGATGAAGAGAGTAGAACTCACTGGATTATCAGTGGCAGAGTTGATTTCATCGGTAATAATACTGCGTACAAAATGCAGTGTGTCGTGTACAATCCCATGGACTTGGGGACAGCATCGCAAAGTATAGGCATCTTGGACTCGGTTACAGAAACGATGAGATTCTGAAATGTAGACCAGAAATCAGTAGTGTTCTAGAGAGATACCCTATATGGAGACACATTTTGGAATGAAGATAGATATCTTCTGCAATACAAGTGTTTTACACCGTATTATGAGTCATGTAGTCCCCATTCAAATGAAGGTGGACAGAGATACGTCGGAGCAGGGTGGTTAAGGCTGGATGCCCTTCATAACGCCCAGTGGTAGGCTCGGACACGAGTTTGTCACTTCTCTAATTGACTGCTCTAACTACTCGGCTACGAAGGCACCAATCTTCTCCAGTTCAGTCCTCTGCCATATTCTCTTGGTTAATAGTGCAATTCAACCATTTCTTAGATATTTAAGTGTCTTAATTTCCCAAGAAGATTGTTGAACCCTAAGCTGGAGTGAATATTTCTCTATCGTAGACCCCATGCTTTCAATGGTATAATCACAAAGCCTGCTGCAGTAACAATGTCTACTGAAAAAAATAGATTGGTAGGTTGACCATGGCAGCATTCGCCCGTTGTAATACTACGACTGAAGGTATTACAAATCCAACAAGGACTGGTCCAGACAGCTCCGACTTGAGTCTTCCTTCAGACACGTTTCTTTCCTTATGCCTACATATATGCCAAATATTCTGGCTTATTTATTACACATCTCATGCTATCCCATTTCATTCGACAAGCCACAATACTCCCTATATTTGTCTCTTTTTGCATTCTTTTTCCTCATTTTTGCTATATTTATGGAAGGTTCACAGCTTATGGCCCCCAGTACCAGCTTAGAGGGGTGCTAAGAATATCCGAGGATCTTGTTGACTCCACTACTGGTGAGAGGGTAGACACGCCTGGTGGTAGTAATGGTTCTGCCCTTAACCTTGCACCTCCGATAGATCTGCCTCTTTCACTCTTCACTTTTCTAACATTCGTGGTCTGAACTCTAATCTTTCACCTGGGGAACATCACTTGGGTACATCCCTCCCTAACCTCCTCCTTCTCTCTGAAACCCAGCTGTCTAGCCATGCTTCCACTGACCCATTGCAAATCTCTCACTGTAACCTGTATTCTCGTTTTCATTCCAAAGGTGAGGTCTATGTTTACTGCAACACTAACACTCCTATTGCAAGGCTCATGGACCTTGAATCTCCTGACTTTAAGTTCTTTGCCTAAAAATCTATCCCTCCAATACCACTATATTCCTTTGATTCTGCTACTGTTTCCAAACCCAACATACTTTGTGTTCTTCTTTGAATATCTGTCCTTTTGCCATGAGTCTTTGCTGTCTTGTCACCCACATGCTGAAGTTCTCTATATTTGAGACTTCATTGTACACCGCAGTGAATGACTTAATTCTTCTCACACAGTTGTGGGAGTCAGTGAGGCCCTTACTTTCTCTAGTACTCATGATCTGGAGCAAGTTATCAAACATCCTACTTGTGCTTCTGATCGACATAAACATGCAAACAGCACTCTTGACCTATTTCTTACTTCTAACACTTCAAACTACTCATATTTTGTGTTTTCCCCTCTTGGTCAAGCTGACCACTCTGTGATCTCAATCTCTTCCATTTTTGCTCCCCCTCCATAAATTCTTACTACTCAGTGCCACCTTTGGCACTATGAGCATACCCAACGTGAAAATTTGCATAACTTTCTTCTTTGACTTCCCATGGGATGACTACTGCTGATCACGTAGCCCTAAAAGCTGCTGAGAGCATAGCCTCGGGTACTCTATGAAACTTTTTCTCCCCTAATCTTTGGTCTGACCATTCCTGCTCCATGGCTATTCAGGCCAGGGATCGGGTATACCGGTCGTACCATCTGATTTAACTCGCTCTACTTTTATTGTAGCAAGGAATCGCTGTATTACTTGGATTCGAAAATTTTAAGCTTCCATTATAATAGAGGAAATTGATGAACCTAAATCCTCTTCCACTGATAAATGTTTTTGGTCCTTAGCCAAATACCTCTCCAAAAACTTCTGTAACTCAAGGTTTCCCCCTCTCATTCATTCTGCTGAATCTATAGCTTGCTCTCCCTCTGACAAAGCTACTCTCTTTAGCTCTCATTTTCTGCCAACTCTTCCATAAACGATTCCAGTGCACCTGTCCCTCAATTTTTACCCCTCTCTAACCTTATGCCCTTCCTTATTATTTCTTCACATAAAGTTCATAAGGTTCTTCGCTCGCTAAAGACAAACAAGGCATCTGGACCCTATGGTATCCCTGCAATGTTCCTTAAGGAGTTTGCAGATGAACTGGCTCCTCTGCTTTGCCATCTTTTTCGCCTCATTCTCTCAATAGGTATCTATCCTTCGTCATGGAAGCATGCTCTAGTGCAACCTGGCTCTAAGAAGGATGACCGCTCTATTCCTGAAAACTACTGACCTAGTGCCCTAACCTCTTCTATCGCTAAAGTTTTCGAAACTTTGCTCAATGCTCACTTCTTGAAACATCCTGAATCTAACTCACTTATCTCCGATCACCAGTACGGCTTCTGCAAAGCAAATTCACTGTGACCTTCTGTCCTATCTTACTCATGTATGGTGATCTTCTCCGAGGAACTATGGGGAACCTGTTTTGTCACCCTTGATATCCCTAAGGCTTTTGACAGAGTTTGGCTCACGGCTCTGTTGGCTAAACTCAATGCCTATGGCTTTACCCTTTCTCTCTGATCTCTGATTTCCAGTTTTCTTTCTGACTGTTTTATATCTGTGGTTTATGACAGCTAAACATCTAGCCCTTTCTCTGTTAGCAGTGGTGTTCCACAGGGCTCTGTTCTTTCACCTACTCTGTTCCTTCTCTTCATCAACAATCTTCTTCAGTTCCTATCTACCTCTCTTCTTCACGCCTTTTCCAACAATTCTACCCTTCAATTTTCCTCTGTCTATTCTTCACAACCTTCATTTGCTACTCATAATCAGTCTTGTATCACTCTTTCTGCTACTCTCAACCCTGAATTGCTGAGGGTATCTGAGTGGAGCACCCAAATTTTAGTTAAATTTAATACCTCCAAGACATAGTTTTTGGTTATCTCTTTATCTTCTTCTCTTCCTGATAGCCCTATTGTCTTCTAAACTAACGAAATTTATTCTCTTAATTCCATCAACATATTATTATTATTATTATTTTTTTTTTTTAAGAATCCATATAGCCTCAATTCCGATTTGCAGAGGGTATCTAAGTGAGGCACCCTAAATTTAGTTACATTTAATGCTTCCAAGACAGTTTCTGGCTATCTCTTTATCTTCTTTTCCTCCTGATAGCTATATTGTCTCGAAAGTAACGAAATTTATCCTCTTAATTCTAATTTTATATTAGGAATCTATATAGCCTCTAACATGTCTTGGATGAATCACATAATCCAAATTTCTAAATCTGTATTTAAAAAAAATTGGGGGTCCTGCTTCGCATCCACCTTTGCTTTAACTCTTTACAGTTACTTAAAATCTATAAAGGTCTTATCCGTCTCTGTTTAAAATACTGCTCACACATCTGGGGTGTTTCTTATACTTATCGCCTAGATAGGGTTGAATCTAAGGCAGTCAGACTCATTGAAGACCCTTCTCTTACTTCTAATCTGGATTCTCTTTCGCTTCACCGTAAGGTATCCCTTTTCTCCTTTCTACCACTACTACTTCCATCGCTGCTATGATGAGCTGGTGAGTTGCATCCCTCCCCCACATCCAAGACCACATAACACTCACCAAGCGGCCTCGTTTCACAGGTACTGTGTGGAGATTTGTAGCTTGCGGATTGGTCAGTGCAGCGACTGCTTCTTCTGATCTATCTCCAGACCATGGAACTCTCTTCTTCCTTCTGCCTTTCCTAATTCTTATAACCTATCTTCCTTCGAAAATTAGATCTATCGTCATCGCAGGGCCTAATACTGCCATATCTCTAGGTTCTCATTACTTTGACTATTTATTCAGTCTGTCCTTTTCCTATATGTATCATTATCTCATCTCTGCCTTGTCCTTAACCTTTTTCTTTTCCTTCAACTTAATATTTTCTTTATGCACGGGCCTTTATTGATTTCTTGCCTGTATCGGTGTCACACTCATAAAAAAGGGAGGTCAATTCTTATACCAAAAGTGGTTCTGTCGAAGAGAAGTTTTAAAAATCACCATGGGAGGTTGAACTCAGGAACTGCTTGGTGAGGTCTAGGCACTCTATCCACTGAACTAGAGGGAGAAAGAGCGTTTCCTTTCTTCTGCGTCTAATTGACTACTTCATTATTATTTATAAATTTAATTATTAGGAAAACACAGTAGCTGAGTGGTTAGCGTGTTTGACTCCGGAATTGGTAGACCAGAGATCGAGACCAACTTGGGACCTAGGAAGTGCGTCCAGTCTTA
>JAXCGZ010020774.1:127500-157500 GCA_037179515.1 Halocaridina rubra
GAAGTTTTCTTACGAAGCTTCAGACTATGACCTCTAGTTCTAGAGCCAGCCATATCAAAATATCGATCCCTATCCACTCTATCATAACCATGAAGGAATTTAAAGACTGTCACCATATCCCCCCTCAATCTTCTAGCTTCGAGTGATGGTAAGTCTAATTCCCTCAGTCTCTCATCATAACTGAGATTGCGTATTTCTGGCACCAGTTTCGTGGCATGTCTTTGAACTTTTTCAAGCTTAGCTATGTACTTTTTCAAGTGTGGATTCCAAAAGGGGACTGCATATTCGAGTTTTGGCCTCACATAGGTTACATAAATACTTCTGAACATTTCCTTGTCCATGTACCTGAAGGCTACCCTTACATTTGATAAGAATGCATATGCTGCCCTTACAATGCCATTTATATGTATTTCTGGAGACAAATCTGCCAGTATGTTTACTCCTAGATCTCTCTTATTTTCTGTCTCTTGAAGTTGTACTCCAGCCACCGAGTAGTCAAGCTTGGGCCTTCTTGCACTTGTACCCATTCTCATTACCTTACATTTTGAAGTATTGAATTTCATTAGCCACTTTTCTGACCACTCATGCAGACTATTTAGATCCTCCTGAAGTTTTCTACCATTGTTCTCGTTTTTTACTTTCTTCACAATCTTTGCATCATCTGCAAACATATTCATGAATGAATTTACTGATTCTGGTAGGTCATTTACATATACAAGGAACAAAAGTGGCCCTAAAACTGAACCCTGTGGAACTCCACTACTAACTCTTCTCCATTCAGACACTGAGTGTCTTACTCTAACCCTCTGTTCCCTTCCTTCTAAGTAAGTTTTTATCCATTCCAAGACATTTCCACCTATTCTGTGTGATTACCTAATTGTGATTACCTATTTGTGTTTACGGGAAAGAGCCCAAAGCTCGTATCTTCCCGTCTCCTCATCGGTTCCATTTTATACTTAGTCATACTTATCATACCTGTCCTTAAAACTATGGATTGAGATAGCATTAACTACCTCCTCGCTTAGCGAATTCCAATTATCAACTACTCTTACACTGAAAAAGTATTTTCTAACATCCTGCAAAGAAGTTTTCTTACGAAGCTTCAAACTATGACCTCTAGTTCTAGAGCCAGCCATATCAAAATATCGATCCCTATCCACTCTATCATAACCATGAAGGAATTTAAAGACTGTCACCATGTCCCCCCTCACTCTTCTAGCTTCGAGTGATGGTAAGTCTAATTCCCTCAGCCTCTCATCATAACTGAGATTGCGTATTTCTGGCACCAGTTTCGTGGCATGTCTTTGAACTTTTTCAAGCTTAGCTATGTGCTTTTTCAAGTGCGGATTCCAAAAGGGGGCTGCATATTCGAGTTTTGGCCTCACATAGGTTACATAAATATTTCTGAACATTTCCTTGTCCATGTGCCTGAAGGCGACCCTTACATTTGATAAGAATGCATATGCTGCCCTTACTATGCCATTTATATGTATTTCTGGAGACAAATCTGCCAGTATGTTTTGAGTCAAAAACTCTTTCAGCCGTAGAATCACAAAGGGCGGCAGTTGCCAGGGGTCAACCTACAACATATATATATATATATATATATATATATATATATATATATATATATATATATATATATATATATATATATATATATATATATGTGTGTGTGTGTGTGTGTGTGTGTGTGTGTGTGTGTGTGTGTGTGTGTGTGTGTGTGTGTGTGTGTGTATGCTAACTTTCTCTTGCGGCTGGGTCAATCTTGTGTTTAGTACAAAGGGATACATTTGTTCTGAGACGTATTTTATTTCTGCTCTCTCGGTCACAGGATTGGGACGATCGGTGTCTAAAACTGCCAAAAAAGAATGAGATTATTTAATAAAATGACAATGAAAACGAAATAATACGAGGAATGTACCAAGCATATGCACACAAAATTCGAAATAGATAAATGAATTTAATTAATTCATTATCATATATATATATATATATATATATATATATATATATATATATATATATATATATATATATATATATATATATATATATATATATATATATATATATATTGGACATACTGTGGTGTCCATTGGACTTTGGAAGTCTAATTTAACTAATTAACTAACCCACAGAGACGAAGTCATTGTCGTCCAGAACATCACCAATGAAATCAGACGGATCTAAGATGGCGCCCCCCTGTGTTCGTCTTACGCTGGCCACAGTTTCCTTCCTGTTCGGAACATGCGTGGCCGGCTTTAGTTTCTGATATCTTCGTAGGGCTTCTTCTCCAAGCCATGCTATCGTTTCCTCACCTGTTGGATAATTAAAACATTTCTTATTCAAGGAGAAAAAATGGAGATTTAAGAAAGTTTCCCTTCAGCTACAGTTCTTATTCTTACGTATTTGTTTTATTCCTTCACATCTAACAAGTCACAGCACTCTCTATCTCTGTTTATATTTTTTTCTCATTATATCTAGGTCTTCATGACTTTGCCCATTTTTTCAGCCCGCCTTCTCTTTATAATTTATCATTCTATTATTTCTCCATTTATGTAAATGATCTATCCTGTTTCATTCCTGACTGTGTAGTTGTACAATATGCAGAAGACACTCAGCCACTCCTTAGTGGTGATATTAATAATCTCCCAGAGCTAACCTTAAGAGCAGAAAACACTCTGTCAAAAATTAAAACCTATTTTCAAGAAATTGGGCTGTTAATTAACGAAAGTAAAACACAATGCATGTTTATTGTTTCAAGGTACCTTATAGTACAAATTCCAGAAAACGCAACAATTAATTTTTACGGCAATGTCATTACTCCTAACAAAGCAGTAAAAAATCTAGGAATTCACTTTGATAACTACATGTTGTTTGATTCCCATATATAGATAAAGTATGCAAAAAGGTTACAGGAACACTAATGTACTTATCAGGTATAAAAGACAATTTTGAGACTACCAATCGAATAACGGTTGTTGAATCTCTAGCCTTAAGTCACATTAACTATTGCACAACTACATGGGGAGCTACTAATAATACTCAGATTGATAGAATACAGAAGCTTATTAATTTTGCAGCTCGAGATGCCCTGAGAGGAATAAGAAAATATGACCACATCACACTAGCTCTCAACAAACTTGGGTGGCTGTGGACAGAAAACAAGGTCACCTATGCTATTTACGTTTTTGTATAAAAAATTTTGCACCATCATTATCCTGGCTGGCTATTTAATTTCAAAACAGTCAGGAATATAAGGGGAACCAACACAAGACAGAGTAGTAAGCTCGTTATTCAGAGAGCAAACACAGATGCAGGTTCAAATCAATATTCCAGAATATCTTAAAAATTCATCCTCCTTCATAGCTTTCAGAGTCAAACTATATAGTTTTCTTTTGGACGAATAGTTACTGTTCACATACTGATCAAACTTAATGATTTAGCGCAATTTCCCTTAACACTAACCTTTTTTTTTTTTTTTTTTGTAAACAGATGTCACCTTCTTTGATTTCTAAGTTAAGAACTAATTATTCTCATTTGATGATGCTGATAATAACGATCCTGTATCGAGTATTACTATTACTACTTTATTATTAACATAATGAACATATTTTATCACAGTATGATTATTGTTATTATAATTTTATACCTATCTGATAACTCAAGGTAATCTTCATTTTCTGTTCACTTTTTACTTAATTACATGTCTACTTATAAGTGTACTCTTAGTTTTGTAAAAGAATAGCTATTTTATAAAAATGGAAATAAATGTATGTTTGTTTGTTTTTGTCCTAAAGCTGTTTCTTTTTCTTTTTCTGTAAGTTTTCTTGGCATCCGGGCCCGATGTGGGCAGTGATTTTTGCCCATTCCGGTGTCACACATATAAAAATATGGGACTGGTGTAAAATGGAGAAAAAAATGGTAACTTTGTTGTATTATATTGATTTGAGGCATCAGGAAGATAACAAAAGATGCAGCTAAATCATCTGAAAAACATATGGCAGCCATGAGTAAGGTACATATATCACCAATTGTCTTGTCTAGAAGACTGGAGAATTGTAAACAAGTATGCTGATTACAAAGAGTGTCACAGAAAGATTATGAGGAGAGGTAAGAGCAAATGGAATATAGACAGTAGGATCAAATGGTCATAATTCCCGAGGACAGACAATGACTGCTAACATCCAAAGAGACATAATGCTTTGCTCTAAAAAGAGAGAAAAGGTACCACAGATCAGTATGCAAGTCTAATGCACAGTCTAAATATAAATTTGGAATGATGTGAAAATAGTAATTGATAGTGGGATCCAGTGGTAAAATTTCTCTTTGAATTTTGTACATGAAGAATATGCAGTAAAGTAGGGTTTCAATGCAGAGTGAATTTTGAGGTGAGTTAAAAAGGCTAGAGAAGAGGAGGAAAGAAGAGTTACAGATCTTGTTTGGAATTAAATAAAAAAAAAGCGAATTCCCTTCTTTGACTATTTAATAGAGCAATTCCTCTAATATATATAAAACAGTTCGCAGTAGAAATGGAAGCCTCGCGGGAACAAAGCAGTTGGCTCTCAAAGGATATAATGGTACATACAAATTCTCATGTGTATGTTACTAACCTTGACAATGATAACGACACTCAGAAATAGAATGGTAAGTATGTTGCCAAAGAGGTTGGGAGATTAGAGGCCTCTAAAAGGTGACTCGATCGTTTATTGCCTGAGCAAGTAGATGAGATAAAATTTTAGTTTAATGAACAGCATAATCTTGCTGGGTAAGAGAACTATTAGCGTTAGGAATTTTCTCCTCATCCAATCCTCGTTGATTTACATTGTGAAATAAATGAAGTCAGTCCTTTTACTGTGCTCAAGTAGATTGACAACATCGACTAGTAAACAGGATAAGCATTCATTTCCATAAGAGGATAGTAATGTGGGCAATAAAAGAAAGTTTGTCAGTTCTGAACAGCAAATCATACAGGTGGGCGATGAAAACTTGAAGAGAGCTTGGAATTAAGCAAACCTATTGAAGGACATGAATAATAAAAGATTACTAATGTAAGTGTTATGATGGTTTGGGACAGAAGCCTCCCGGCTAATACAGTGGTAATGTGCTAGCCTCGCATTCGCGAGGTCGACGGATCGTGCCTTGTCCAGGCAAGAGAGTTTAGCTGTTTACTGGGGAGGTTACTGCTGTGGTTAGTCACCACAGTGGGGGGTTGGGGCCTGTGTCGCCTGGCAACCACCTTATGGGTCCTCCATGACCCGTTCCACCCATCCGTGGGTGGAGAATCTAAAACAGCTTGGGACAGACAAAGATTGGGTGTGAGGATAAACACTACTCTTATTTGCCTAGGCCTCATTGCTTGTATGTATTTTAGTTGCAGGACTATGGATGACTTAATTGGTAACACAAAGGCCCGATTTCTTAAACAGTGTAAACCTAGGATACCATATTGTTAATTAGCTAGACACCCACAAATGGATATCATAAACGCATCTAACGTGGTTCTGTGTATGATTAGGATCTCCCATAGAGGGATCCTAGCCATACACAGAGCCGCGTCAAATGCGTTTATGAAATCCATTTGTTTGTTTCTAGCTAACTAACAATATGGTATCCTAGGTTTACATCTTTTAAAAAATCGGGCCAGAGGGGGAAAGATTCCATCACTGAGAATTTATATAATGGCGCATGCTCACTTGTGCTTGATAACCACCGTTATTTGACTTTTCAAATGTAATGGAAGATTATTATACTGCTATACTTTGCTGTGTCTAGAGTCAGAAATATATAGTAGTCATTCTATATTCATTTTTAAGTGTAAATGAGTGTAGAATTACTCATTATTCATAACTTAAGGCTATAATTTTTAGTTACCTGTTTTACAAGGCACCTGAAACCATTCTCCGCGGACTCTTACAGAGAGCTTCATGGTGTTCTTTTGACGATTTAGGTATAATATTTCTATTTCTATTATAGAGAACACTCTCTTTAATTATGTAATTTTGATATCTCTTTTGTTTTGTTATAATCTTCTCTCTTAATAACTGTATTCTTTATGTATATAATTTTATTTTTCTAATTTCAGTTGCTTTGTGCTGTATAAACTATTCTCTTTTATTCAGCCTCATTTTGAAAATTCTAATAGGCCTTTATCTCATTCTGTTCTCTTTTGATATCTTTTTAATCTTTATATTCGTTTTTTTTTTATTGTGTCTTCCAAGAAACGCATAAGTAAAATTTCATTTGAAAGAGATTCAAGTGTACTTTGGATTCCTTTCTATAACTTTAAACTCAAATAAACTTCAAATGGAGAACACTGCCAAAAAAAGCTACTGGGAATGTCACGGACACAAAAGCCTCCTGAGCTCTGTAGGAGAGGACGTGTTCTGAGACAGTGGGGTCATTCTGTAGCCTCTTTATTAATTCCAAGAGTCTCGCGGAGTTCTCCAGGTATCAGTGCTAATTGAAGACAACTTTTTGGACCAATCAGAGAGCTCGAATAAAAGTCACTTCATTAAAATGGATTTGTCGTCAAGATATAGAATTGGAAGGTTTATGTAAGGAGAGGGTACTAGCACTTATATGTTAATAAGAAAACTATTTAGGCTAATTATTTTGAGAAAGATGATGATATTTCATCGCAACTGAAGGGAATTGAGAGCTGATATGAAGAATGAGAATTAATACGCTATTAAGAGTTATTTTCAATTTCTCTTCCATTATTTTTGCTATTTGAACTTCTTTTCACTTTTCTACTCTTATGTCTTTGGGGTTATTTACTATGATACAACCACATGCACAAACGCGCACACAAGCATACATAAAAAAATAATATATATATATATATATATATATATATATATATATATATATATATATATATATATATATATATGTGTGTGTGTGTGTGTGTGTGTGTGGGTGTGTGTGTGTGTGAAGGGGTAATGAAAAATTACTGGATTTATGGGTATAGTGAAAGGGTTGAGCTGTTACATTTACAGGGGAGGTAAGACAACTATTTAGGAAAAGATATGCATAAAAAGCATGATGGTATGCAATATATCTTTCTCTTTATTGCAAGTTTGACTCATTTTGACTGCTCTTACAGTGCATTTTAGTAATATTGAAACATAGATGGTAATGAAGTTCTCTTCTTGCAAGGCAAAGGAGCAGTGGAAATCCATGGTGAGATGAAGGAAGCCCTGAAGGATGACTGTGGGTGTCAAGGTTTCAGACTGGTCATTTCGAAGTCACAGATGAACCCAGGTCAGGACGGCCAACTTCTGCAACCACAGAGGATAATGCTGATGCTGTGCTCGTCATGAGTCTTGAGGACTGCTGGATTTCAGCTAGAGCCATAGCTGAGACTGGGGATTTCCCGCAAAGGAGTTGGCCACATTATTCACAATATTCTGGATATTAGGAAGCTTTACGCAAAGTAAGTGCCAAAATGCCTGAATGCATATCAGAAGCGCATCAGAGTGACGACGTCAAAGGTGATTTTGGAGCAGTTTGCAGAGAGGAAGTGTGATTTTATGTCCCGTTTAGTCACCATTGATCAAACATGGCTTCATCCCTATGATTCCCAGACGTAGCAGCAATCAAGGGAGTGGCAGCACAGCGGCTCACCGCATCCCAAAAAAGTTTCGACCCAGAAGTTAGTTGGAAAGATTCTGGCTTCAGTGTTCTGGGACAGAGACGGATTACTCTTCATGATATGCCTGCCAAAAGGTCGCACCTTCAACGCAGAATACTATATGTTTCTGTTGAACGAATTGCATGAAGTTTTGAAACAGAAACACCCTGGAAAGCTGAGCTGTGGTTTCCTGTTGTTGCAGGACAATACACCAGCACACACAGCACATGAAACTCTACGGAAAATACCTTGGCTTCGAATTGGTAGACCAACCGTCTTACTCCCCGGACTTTATTATTATTATTTTTTTTTTAAGAGTGTGACACCAGGACGGGCCAACAATAATAAAATAAAACAGCCCTCATCGGTCATGGACACGAAGAATATATAAAGTAAAGAGAAACAGAGATGAGGAGTGCTGTGACTTGTCAGATGTGAAGGGATAATAAGAGATGTGTAATGAATATCCAAGAATATTCAGTGTTGATGTAGGCTTGGCCACCTCCGAATATCTTCTCTTTCTGCAACTGAAGAAACATCTCGAGGGAACGAAATTTCACTCCGATTTGGAAGTGATCGCTGCTACAGATTCCTGGTTGGAGGCCCAACTTCCGAGTTCTTTTTCGGGGCTTAGAAAAACTGAAGGACCTCTGCAATAAGTGAGTGAATCTGAGAGGGGAATATGTTGAGTAAATCATAAGTAATTGATCCTCCTGTATTTTCTTTTACCCAAAGCCAGCAACTTTTCAGCATCCCCTCGTATAGAAATACACACATTATAACTACATGCTCAGGGCCAGAGATGTCATGAATATTTCAAATACATTTGTCCAAAGTTCGCCGTCGAAAGTAGCTACTAAATAGATATAAGGCCAATGGAACTAGAAGCTATATTGACATGTATTACAGTGATGCTACATACATAAAACATGTTTCGAACGTTCTAAGGTCCTATTTATTCGAATTTATAGCATTTTTCATAGAATTTATGTAAGAAAAGCTATACAATTATATTTAAGAATGAAGAGCCATCTACAGCAGATTTTAGTCCCCCTAGAAGCCATCGCTAGCAAGGATGAAAGAGTGCCTGTGTAGTGTATGGTAAATTTTATTCTCAAATAATTAATACTCCAATTATATATATATATATATATATATATATATATATATATATATATATATATATATATATATATATATATATATATATATATATATTTTTTTTTTTTTTTTTTTTTTTTTTTTTTAGAACGAATAGTTGTATTATGGCCATTCTGCCTTCCTATAGCTGATTTTTTTTTTCGTTTTACGTCACTCCTAATCCCCATTGAATTAGGGATGGATTCAGACAGGTTGGAGCTGCGGAATTATGACTGCATACCCTTCGCGAACACGGGTTTGTCACTTTCGAAGCCGAGTACTTTAACCACTGCGCTACCACTGTTCCCGGCTTGCCAATGGATGGATCCATAGTATATGCTAGCCAATCTAGAAACCATTAAAACTAAAACTGATTCAGCGCTTGTGTTCCTAACAGTATATGTACTCTTTACCAATGCTGTATGCTCTAATTATTTTAAGTCTCCGTGACAAAATGGTTGCATCTGCGACTCTGAGGCGGCAGGTCAAGAGTTCGCGCCCCGTCACGGACTGAGGTTAGTAAGGGCATACACTCAGGGTAACGATTACATCTGTCAAAACAAGTCCTTCGTAAGAAGGCAACCGTCCTAGCCCTTGGTAGTAAAGGGAGTTCGTGACGTAAAACCGAATCCATATGCTCTAGTTATGCCTTTTGAGAATGCATGCGGCCTATATTACAGTTGCAGGTTTCTAGTTCTCCATAAAGGAGCATCTTAGTTCTAGTCCTTCCAGAAATCATTAAAAGAAATGATGGTATCGGGATTATGTTGTGAAGTAAATATGGTCTTCTCTATTTCTAAATGCATTTAAATATTATTGCTAGACACTATCTCTCAAGGGGGGTTTACACGGTCAAACGGTTCGTCGAACGCTGTTCGACAGACAAGTGTTTGAAGTGATGTTCGAACGTCTGAACGGCGTATTTGGTTGTCGAACACTTTCCGTATTCGACAACTAAATACCCCGTTCACACGATCGAACATCACTTCAAACACTTGTCTGTCGAACAGCGTTCGACGAACCGTTTGACCGTGTAAACTCCCCTTTAGTTCAAAATGGCACGTTTAGCTCACTTATCTCCAGCTGGAAATCTATTTTTAATGATGTAATGGCGTACTTATCGATACATCGAAGATTGTTATAACGTAAAATATTTGGAATGTAATGACGTATAATCAGAAGTAATGAGAGAGAGAGAGAGAGAGAGGAGAGAGAGAGAGAGAGGAGAGAGAGAGAGAGAGAGAGAGGAGAGAGAGAGAGGTCATGCTAATATTAGGAGTTACCATAACTTGTTACATGACTTGCTTTTTCACTTAGACAAGTACTCCTCCATAGCTTTTCAAGTAGAATATTAATTTTGAAAACTTTTAAGCTACGCTACACATCCTTTGACGTAAATCGAAAGTTAAATGACTTCTAAAAGTTTTAATCTTTTCTCATTTCATACCTTTTATGGCTTTTCGTATAAGCGAAGCATCAAAGTTTATTTGAATCTCATGAATTGAAAAACTCTTCATCTTGTTGCAGGTAACTCAATCTTAGGTTGCTTTGATGGGTAATGGAATAATGTTTGTGATATTAAGAGGTCTTCAATAATAATAATAATAATAATAATAATAATAATAATAATAATAATAATAATAATAATAATAATAATAATAATAATAAAAATACATTGTCATCATGAACGAAGATATCAGTAAAAGGAATTTTAATCACTGAAATAATCGTTATTATGCTGTAATCTGTTGAAATTTGCTTCATTTAATTTCAGGTGAATGAAAAGGTAAAACCATGAGAAATATCGTTCGTTGCGATACTGCACCTGACGGTCTTTTGGACTTATATAGGACTGTTCAGGACAGTTAGATGTTAAGTCTTCCCTCAGTTACGATTCTTTTTCTATGCCTACATCAACATCTAATATTCTTGGAAGTTCGTTACACATCCCTTATGATCCCTTTACACCTGACAAGTCACTACACTCTCTATCTCTGTTTGTCTATATGTTTTCTTCGTGCCCAGGCCCGCTGAGGGCAATTTTATCATTACTTTTCTGGCTCGTTCTGGTGTCACACTTATAAAAGAAATATAATTAAATGACTTAGTGATTGATGTATGTGTACCTTTTTATACCTGATACGCGATAGTAAACAGAAGGCCCTGGTAACAGGGTATGTGAAAGCCAGACCAGTCGAGACAAAAATGTAAATAATCGTTTATTAATGAGTTTGTTTACTGTTAAGAGAATGGCCACTTGTCGCCAGGTAGGCCAGATACAAGTAAAAGCTTGAATATTCTAATAATCGAGCAAATGGGGGAAGCTCTGAATGTAATTATGAGGTAAAGTCTTCAGTAGTATGCATCCAGGCATTTTCTCTCCTTATTATATTTGTAGGGAAGAAAGGGTAGTTTTAATAGTAAATCTTGAGAGGGGCCATTACGATGACCTATGCGTTACTCTTATACTGAACACTCTGAGTTATGGCATCGTATGAG
Organism: Halocaridina rubra; assembly: GCA_037179515.1. Classification (NCBI taxonomy): domain Eukaryota; kingdom Metazoa; phylum Arthropoda; class Malacostraca; order Decapoda; family Atyidae; genus Halocaridina; species Halocaridina rubra. The sequence goes on from JAXCGZ010020774.1 coordinate 138,779, forward strand.
AACCCCAAGGATGAGACGCTAATTATCTGCAAGCGCAGGTGGAAGAAATAAGTTAACGTGAACATTCATATGATTTTTAACCAATGCCCTTGATACTTAGACAATTTAAATTCCTTCCAAAAGCCTTTCGCCATTACGAGAGAGAGAGAGAGAGAGAGAGAGAGAGAGAGAGAGAGAGAGAGAGAGAGAGAGAGAGAGAGAGAGAGAGAGAGAGATTTACGGTGTATTAGTATATTATCCATAGTTTCGTTGGATCAGCTAATATCCATCCATCTTCAGCCGACCAACATGACTGTAAACGAAAGATCGACGCTAGTCCAGAAATTTCAAGGAACAGCTAGCTTAACCTTCATTCCCAATGACTTTTATTAACGTTCTTGGACCTCAGCTGATCTTTGACCAGTTCTTTGCTGCTTCTTAATGGCTTCATCTTTTACATTACTCGTTTGTTCTATAATTTATTTATACGAGAGAAGACTGGTTTAAACAGAGAGAGAGAGAGAGAGAGAGAGAGAGAGAGAGAGAGAGAGAGAGAGAGAGAGAGAGAGAGAGAGAGGAATTGGAAAATATGAAAGACGTAACAAAATTCAAAGCTAGAGAAGAGTAACAAACAGGCCAACAAAGAATATATGAATAGTGATATACAAGAATTGAACACAGAACTGAACGAATATTAAAAAGAGAGAATTAATAAGAGTGGTGAAGAGGAAATGAACCAGGAAGAAGTTGCTTTTAAAATCCACCGAAAAGTCTATAAAAAGAAGAGAAGCAGAAGTTGGAAAAGAACTGAAAGATTTCATTCGTATAAGAAAAATGGAAATACAAAAAAAGTTAAGAATAGAAGTAGAAGAGAGAAAACTGCTAGAGAGAGAGAGAGAAGAATGGTGAACTAGGAAGAGCAAAAGATAAGTAATGATAATACTTTAGAAGGTAAAATATTAGGCTAAGCTTAGAAATTGTGAAAAGTAGCAGGGCACAACAACGCATAACGAAAACTGGATTTTTGCTGTCGCCTAATCAGAATTTCATCTTGTTTTTCGACCTTGAAAACAACTATCAGTGATTATTTTAAATAAAACAAGATATCCAACGTGATTGGTTAAGATCAGCAACACCTTCGGCGCACCTTGGTGTTGCCATTACTGATTGGTTGAAATAGGATCAGATGATACCTCTGGAAGGTTTTTCTTTGTTTCCGGAGGCAATTCTTTTAATTAGCTATTGTACAAGAGTAAATTAAGGATGTTAAAATCCTGATGATAAGCATCATCTAGTGCTCCTTATAAATTATGCAGCATTTGCACCTATTTTAGAACTAGAAAATATCAGCCTAGGTTGTCATAACTTTCAGGTGTATAATCTTGCGCTGCAGAATAACCATGCTATTTTAACTTCATTTACTTCTAATATTAATATATAATATACTACTATCTTTCCTTTCACTGGATTAAGGGAAATCTATTTCAATTGGCAAAATAAAACGTCCCTGAGTTGGTAACAGTATATGTCTAGCTATATACATGCATGGCCCCATTACTTCTTGTATGGAGGTGGCCGAGCCAAGAAATACGCTTTCATCACATTCCACACATACTCCAACCATACCTCTTAGCTCTTTAGGGATAAAGGGTTAACACGTTTACACCCCTACCGCCCTGCTTGAGTCATCCACAATGTAGTCAGGCAAAAGATTTTACAGTGAAGCCCAGCAGTCCCCACCTTCATCACATGTCAATTCCTCTCACACTTGTCCTTTACAGATCATTGAGATAACATGTGCAAGAAATACCTTTGGCCCACATCATCTATACACAATCCATTGACATTCTACGTGCATCCAATGTCCTTTTCACACCATCCATTCATTTCATTTTAGGTCTTCCTCTTAGCCTTACTCCAACCAATTATTCACTCAATGCTCTCTGGTCTAACCTGTCTGACAGCCTTCTTTCAACACCAGTTTTCTGCCTGACCATTCATTTCTTACTCTATCTATTCTATGCACCAATCATACGTCTTAAAGACTTCATTTCCTCTACATTCAACTTGTTCTTTTCATTCTGTTTTGCATTTTAATTCTCTGCTTCATGTAATGCCGTCAGGACATTCACACCTTCATATATCTTTATCTTTGCATTAATTCCTAAATACCTACTTTTCATCACACTTTTCAACCCACCTAGACATTTCCTCACTTCTTTAACTGCATGACTTACCTCTGCATCCACTCATCCATTGCTTGCCACATGCGACCCCAGGTACTTGAAACCCTCAGCTTCTTCAAGCAACTCCCTATTCACTCCTACATTCAGTCTGCCAACATCAAGAATCCACGTGCATCGCATGACTATAATTTTACCATTATTCACCCACAGCTTGCTACTTTCACACATCTTAATAAACTCAGTCATCAAATGATTCAATTTATTCTCAGTAGCAACCACAAGTAATGTGTCATCTGCGGATAGTAACTGATTCAATTTCCTCAACCTTCCATACTCATTCATAAATTCCATGTCTCTGCATAGTACTCTTTCATTAACTTCCATTACCACTTTATCCATATACACTTTTAATAATCATGGCTACACAAGCTTGACATAACCCTGCATTCACCTCAAACTAATCACTCACACCATTCCCGACTCTTGCATAAGCTCTACTATTCATGTAAAACCTCTTGACTGCATTCAGCAAACTTCCACTTATTTTATGCAATCACAACACACTTCACAGCTCCTCTCTATCAACCCTACTATATGCTTTCTCTAACTCCATGAAAGCCCAAAAAGACGCCCTCCTTTTTCTAAGAACTTCTCACTCACCTGTCTTACCACAAACACCTGATCCACACATTTCCTTCCTTTTCTGAACTCACACTGTTCTCTTCTATCCAGTTTCTCAGTACCTTTCCTAATTCTCTCAATTAACACTCTTCCATATATCTTACCAACTACACTCAACAAACTAATTTCTCTAATACTACTATAAATTACTTATCTCCTTTCCCTTTATAGAGTTGCAATACACACATGCACTCCTCCAATCAACTTGGAACTTCCCAATTCTGAAACATACATTCAACAACCTAGCCATCCATTCTACTAATGCCTCCCCACCTTTTGACAAGAATTCTACATGATACCCATCTATCCCTGGTGTTTTGGCTACTCTTTTATTATTTCTCTATTGTTCTCGTCACCTAACATTGGCATTTTCCATTCATTTCCCACAAATACAATCTATGCCAATCTATCATCTCAATCAATTAGCAGTTCCTTTCTATCTCTCACCTTTATTTTATCTACCAGCAAGTGCCCATCTGCTCATTTCGCCCTCTCCTCCCTACCATACTCACCTTTCTTCCTTACGAAACATCTTTTTATTCCTCTCAATATTCACAGACAAGCATCTACCCCATCTCACATCCGCTTCTCTTCTTGCCTCCCTCACCACATGCTTCACTAACCCTCATCTTTGCACTATGTCTTACACATGCCTCTACCTTAATTATCTGCGACCATACCTCAAATGCCAGATTCTTTTCAGCCACTACTGCACTCACCTCCTCATTCCACCATTCACTACCCTTCCTCTTACTTTCAGCTGTTATTCTCCTTCTGCATACTGCTGCTGCACATTTCATAACTTCCTCCTCGAAACAACTCCATTCTTCTTCCACACCCTCTTCCAATTTTTCTTTCACTACATTCCACACATTTCTCAACTAGCCTGATGCTAACAATCTTTCTTTTATTCAGTTCATTCACTTTTAGCGCCTCTCTTCCTCACTCTCTTCCCCTCTCTCTCCACTTTTCTCCCACTCTTACAATGCTTTCCACTGATTAATTATCAGATATTTCACCACAAGGTATATTCACATACAGTACTCTTCCAATCACCAGTCTGTCCACCACAATATAATGCATTAATGCTCTGTCAACTGCTCTGCCATTATTCACTCTGACCCATCTATGCTTGTGCACAACCTTCTTTTTAGATACAGTGTTAACAATCACACCCCTCTCTCAGTACACATTTCTATAATTTTTCTCTCCACTCTCATTTCTACTTGGTACTCCATACTTCTCAATTACACCATCCACTGGCTCATTCCCTACTCTAGCATTCAAAGCTCCCATCATCACCACATTCACATTCATTCCACACACTCATTCACTTTCATCCAAAATTATTCTCTTTCTTCCTCACTTCTTTCACTGCCAGGGCCAAAGGCACTCATAAATGCCCCAAATTTGCATTCCAGTCTCATTCTAGCCACTATTATTAGAGATGATCCTTCCTCCAATCCACCACACACTTACTTATCTATTCACTTACCAACAGAGCCACTCCCTCTTTTCCTCACCCCCCTCTCTCTACTCTAGTCATCCTACATACCAAACTCCAAAATATCACCTCACCATTTCCTTTCAGCTTAGCTTCACTCAGCGCATGTACATCCATATTTATATTCACAAACATACACCCTATCTCCACCCTTATACTTTCACTTACACCATAACCACGCACATTCAGAGACCCAATTACTAGGATTCTGGCTGGATCTCTCCTGCCAGAATATCCCTGCATATCTTGACCACTAGTAGAACAAAAATTCAGAAGAAAGAGATGGTGATTCTTAGTCCCCCTGCTCTGCCCCATTTAGTCGATTTTCACGACACATAGGGGAACACGGCGGTTGCCATGTTTTCCTCCCACTCCAGAGGAAAAAGTTCTCCCAGTCGAAAGGCTGTGACATGGCACAGCCCAACACCCAGGAGTACTGGTTATGTGGTTAACCAACCTGGTGTAATGTGCATAGACATGAAAAGAAACCAATTTAAAATCACATATGTCTACAATGATTCTCCCAATGATCCGCTGATGAGAGCCCCCACCAACCAATAAATACAGTAAGTATGGTAGACTATCACTAATAGATAAATAAACCATTAATACTCATATTATCCTGAGGCCCGACATTTGAAAGTATAAATAGTATTAAAATTAACATCGCTCATACTAGTTGTCGGAGAGAGATTTGTACACCTCTAAGGGTTCTTATGAGCGTTTTAGACTTACTAATATCAGAATAAAGTTTGTTTTCCATCCTGTAATCAAGGAAGCTTAATCCTTTTTACGTTAAGTACCCTGGAAGATGTCAGACCATAGACCCGTACCCCTGTTACTCTTGACACTGAATATAGATATATATTAAAAAAATAATTAATAATAATAAGACAAATTCAGTATGCTCTGGTGCTGCAATGAATATGCTCATATAGTTTAAACTGTAACAGTTTTATTAATCATATAGGAATTGAAATCACAAGGAATATCAACTGATATATTTTATTACCAACTAGTGATGTTTAATTATTAGCTAAGGTAAAACTCTCAGAGTTGTCTCACTAGCGCACGTTTTGTTAGGGTATATCGATTAAATGGTTGACTATTTTATGCTGGTTAGTTCGCTTAATATCGTAGTCGCCGTGGCTCAATCGGTAGCGTCTCCGACTCTGAGGCGTCAGGTCGAGGGTTCGCGCCCCGTCACGGTCTGAGGTTAGCAAGGGCATGCACTCAGCGTAAGGATTACATCTGCCAAAACAAGTCCTTCGCAAGAAGGCAACCGTCCTAGCCCTTGGTAGATAAGGGAGTCCGTGACGTAAAACCGGAACAACAACAAGTTCGCTTAATATTAGCGTGTGTATTGACTCGCTCTCCAGCTAGTCTGATGTACAAAAAAGCATGTACAATTCATTAAGGTTTTCTTGGTGACAGCAGCTAATTAGTAGAGTTAAATATCTACAGGACAGTCCAACCTATGAAGCATAAAAGAGTAACACTTGATGACAGGCGCCAAAGTTACCAGGAACAGATTACTTGTCTTTTCGTCAGCCTCCCTAGTGCCTATATGGAATCCCATTTGGGAACTCCAGATTGAGACACCTGCTCTAAACAGCCCAAAAATTAGATTTATTGTTTTTTTTTTCACATTTTCTTGCGTAGATGAAATCAGTCTAGATGTGTATTAATGTTGGTGGCATAATTGTTACAAATAGTATCGTGATTTTCCTCATAGTCTACCCAGAGACAAAGCTGTATGGAGAAGAGCCTGCACAGTACTCTATCTCTTCCCCAGCTTGATAACTGATCTTAGTGACTTTAATTATATACCGTTGTTCAATCTTTTTACACATCAAGATACCCTCAAAGGAACGCTTAGCCAAACTGTCTTTTATCTGAGGCTTTGTTTAAACCATACACCACAATTTAATGGAACATATTAGCCCTTTATTTTTATTTTTAAATCAGAGTATGTTTATATGGCAGTCACTTTGAACATTTTTTCTTCCTCCGCATATGTGATCTCAGTTTCTGAGCTTAGCCTGAGAAAATCATGGCTTCAGTAATCGTGCTAGATCAGGTTAAATAATTAAAAGACTAAAATGAGCAGTTCATTTTTATTAAGTAAGAGCATCGTCGCATTCACATCATTACTTTTGTAACCTAAAATTTGTTCCGAACTTTTTTGTATGAAGTTTGTATCTGAATTTTAAATTTATCTTTTGCATTACTTACTGCATTCCAACCTCTTCAGTGTAGCAAGAAATGCAAAAGAATTTTATATATATATATATATATATATATATATATATATATATATATATATATATATATATATATATATATATATATATATATATATATATATATATATATATGCTGTATTCCAATAAGAATGTATTTAGTTTTTAACTAGTTTCATAGCCTTAGATAATCAGAGAGGTTCAGATATTGTTATGTACAATGCCAACATATATAGATAATGGTTCATTTTTTCTTACATTAACTTTCGGGTTGCAAATTTATAATTTTATTATCTTTTAGAGTTGTCTGTACAAGATGGTAAATTAGTTATTAGTTCTGTTGTTATGCAGTTGAAAACTACTTTTTAATACTTTTTTTTTTTAATTAGCTGTTCAAGGAAGCTTTCAAGCCAAATTTAATTTTGCAATTTCTGATTGATCAAGTTTATTTTAACGTTTTTTTTTTTCAATTCTTAATTGTCATTTAGATACTGATAAAATGTCGTCATGAGTTTATAATGATTATTACAGACCTCCCCATCATAGGAAAATTTTTGTCGAAAATAAAATAACAGGATAGGTCTAAGTGAAAATTTGTTTGCCATTAGTAATGTTGATGCATTTGTTACTGCTGATATTATTTAGTTGTTGAAACCCATTTGCGTAATTATTTAATGGAACAAAAAATATTAATAATATCCATTTATATAAACTGTCACAATATATATTTTGCTTTGCTTAATTATTTTAATAACCAAACATCGCAAAGCTGTTATGAATGCCTGCCCCATGTAAAATTGATCGCAAAAAAAATAATACAAACTTCAGTATCATATACAGCATTTCATATTTTATTATGAATATTTTTTCTTAATAAAGCGTGTATTATGAGAATGATAAATAAGCCTGTAAATAGTATCTTGGATTAAAAAATAATCCTAATGATGGAAACATTTAAGAACATTCGTAGTTACATGGTTGACCGGAAATAAAAATTGGCTTAAAATAACGTGTAAGTCATTCATAGGACAAAATAAAGAATATACAGTATAGTGGCAAAGGAGAGAGAATACAGAATACTGTATATCGGTTGCTCCTACTTATAACCATAAAAAAACCATGATTAATAAAAAAAAAAAATAATAATGTACAGCTTACTTTCAAAGATCTCTGACACTCATAAATAAAATAAAATAAAAATTGTCATGATTATATATATATATATATATATATATATATATATATATATATATATATATATATATATATATATATATATATATATATATATATATATATATATTTGGTACAAAAAGTCCATCAAAACAAACGACTGGAAAAATATACGGTCCTTATTAACTTCGTGACCTTAAAACTGGTCACCTTCTCGTAGTTGAGGTCACGAAATTAATTATTACTTCAAATAGTTTTCCTGTTATTTTCTTTAAATGGTACTATCCTACCATATCTGACTATATATTAACAGTTAAGTGTTTATATATATATATATATATATATATATATATATATATATATATATATATATATATATATATATATATATAGATAGATAGATAGATAGATAGATAGATAGATAGATAGATAGATAGATAGATAGATAGATAGATAGATAGATAGATAGATAGATAAATAGAGAGAGAGAGAGAGAGAGAGAGAGAGAGAGAGAGAGAGAGAGAGAGAGAGAGAGAGAGATCAAATAAATTAAATTCAGGAAAAGGATTTTAAGACAAAGCCGTTTAGGAAAAGAACATCGATGAACATAAACATCACAAAGCGAAAGTAACTACTACATAGGTGTATTCCATTATTAATCCTACGAACTTAAACATACAAACACAAAAGGAAAAATCACTGAGAGACTGCAGCTTTCTGTCAAAAACGTTAAAGAGAAAAAATTAATCCTTTACTTTAAATAACATAAAAGCATAATAGAGATGAAAATTTAAAATAATTTATAATAACCATAATTTAGATAAAAAAAAATTGTATTTAAGGACCAGCTATATTACTAATACAAATGCTTACATGAATCCAAATGTTTACATGATTATTTAAGCTTAGTATTAGATTTTAGTTGTATACATATAATAATTTTAGATCTTTTATAGCAATCACAATCTTGGCTTGTAGTGAATGTGTTCTTTGGCTCGGCCACCCCTTACTAGGGGTAATTGAGCCATTGTATAAAGAATCAAGAGAACAACATTCATGGCGTTACAAAATATATTTGTCCTTATAAGATGGGTTTTAGCATCGTAATCTAGCAGAATTGAGACCTGCTATATCTCCTGCCTACTCAGGAAAGATACAACTTGATGCTTTTAAATATCATTACCTGCAAAAGATAACTATGTGGCTTGGATGGGAGGTAAAAAATACATTTAATTTAGTAGAAAATGAAGTCATTTAACTCATTTAGCAGTGATATGTTAGAAAACGTTGTGTTAAAAATAGGATACAGTAGACATTGCAAATATATTAGATAACTTGAGGATTGGTTTTCACCGATGTGTGTAGTATCTAATTTCCTTCACAGCTGACCATTTGTCTTTTTGAGATGTTAGAGTGACCTTCTTTAAGATAAACGCATAGGCTATGACAGTTTTTAGAATGGAAACTTTGCAACGGTTACACATAATAATTGATTTCTTTTTCTCAGTATTTTTATGGATTTGGTAGATATTAACTTCAGAGCAGATAATCTAATAGGCTATGGCTGATTATTTGTTTTTTAAATAATGAAAATTTTATGACTTACAGATTACACTATTAATTATATCATTTACCGTTATTTTTACTGAGATTATACACAATAGAAGAAAAACGAATAGGCCATTGCAATTTTTGGTAACATCCACTTGTAGACATTTCTATCGATTTTCTATTTCTGAGATGATAAGCTAGTTAACCCCATAAAAGGAAAATAAAAAAGGCTATGACAGATTTTATCATGGAAATCCTATAACAGTTATGGAATGTAATTATAGATATTTCTCTTTCCAGCTAGGCATTTACTGCTCCGATGCTCCTTCTTTCCTTGCTTGAAGCCACCAGGCTAAATGAGCCATGTGCTCATCTTGATCCGAGGAGGAAGATGAAGAGGACGAGGAAGAAGAAGAAGGAAACGAAGATGTTGCTAAGCGGTTCCTCACCTCGCACGCCGCTATCCGGTGACTCTCACTCTGGAAAGTAATATATATTTTTAAAATATATATTATTTATTAAAATAAGTAGATAGTAATAATAATAATAATAATAATAATAATAATAATAATAATAAAGCAGCAGCCTAGAGTAAACTAAGTATTAATTTACATGATTTCAATTGAGTAACCTTGGACAAACTAAGACTTAAGCTATATCATTAAAATTATTGAAACCTTACCAAGACGATGTAACTTATCCTTGCTCCTATTTTACTATGTTCAGGAAATGACGTCTTTTTATCCCCAGTGTGTTAATTGTTATTAGAGACGTGGATTCTCAGTAGTATTAACTTGTGTGTGTGTGTGTGTACTTACCTAATTGTACTTACCTAATTGTGTTTACGGGAAAGAGCCCAAAGCTCGTATCTTCCCGTCTCCTGATCGGTTCCATTTTATACTTAGTGATACTTATCATACCTGTCCTCAAAACTATGGATTGAGATAGCATTAACTACCTCCTCGCTTAGCGAATTCCAATTATCAACTGCTCTTACACTGATACAGTATTTCCTTACATCCTGCAAAGAAGTTTTCTTACGAAGCTTCAAACTATGACCTCTAGTTCTAGAGCCAGCCATATCAAAATATCGATTCCTATCCACTCTAACATAACCATGAAGGAATTTAAAGACTGTCACCATATCCCCCCTCAATCTTCTAGCTTCGAGTGATGGTAAGTCTAATTCCCTCAGCCTCTCATCATAACTGAGATTGCGTATTTCTGGCACCAGTTTCGTGGCATATCTTTGAACTTTTTCAAGCTTAGCTATGTGCTTTTTCAAGTGTGGATTCCAAAAGGGGGCTGCATATTCGAGTTTTGGCCTCACATAGGTTACATAAATATTTCTGAACATTTCCTTGTCCATGTGCCTGAAGGCTACCCTTACATTTGATAAGAATGCATATGCTGCCCTTACTATGCCATTTATATGTATTTCTGGAGACAAATCTGTCAGTGTTTACTCCTAGATCGCTCTCATTTTCTGTCTCTTGAAGTTGTACTCCAGCCACCTAGTAGTCAAGCTTGGGCCTTCTTGCACTTGTACCTATTCTCATTACCTTACATTTTGAAGTATTGAATTTCATTAGCCACTTTTCTGACCACTCATGCAGATTATTTAGATCCTCCTGAAGTTCTCTACCATTGTTCTCGTTTTTTACTTTCTTCACAATCTTTGCATCATCTGCAAACATATTCATGAATGAATGTACAGATTCTGGTAGGTCATTTACATATACAAGGAACAAAAGTGGCCCTAAAACTGAACCCTGTGGAACACCACTACTAACTCTTCTCCATTCAGACACTGAGTGTCTTACTCTAACCCTCTGTTCCCTTCCTTCTAAGTAAGTTTTTATCCATTCCAAAACATTTCCACCTATTCTAGCCATTGCTTGCAGCTTCCTAATAAGTCTCCCATGTGGAACAGTGTCAAACGCTTTCTGGAAGTCTAGGAATATGCAATCTGCCCAGCCCTCTCTTTCCTGTAAGATTCGGCTTACCTCATCATAAAATTCTAATAAGCTTGTTACTGTTGATCTACCTTCTCTGAAACCATGTTGCCTCACTGACAAAAAGTTGAAGGATCCCAAGTGAAGAGAGATATGTTTCCTTAGTAGTTTCTCCATATCTTTGCAAACTATGCTGGTCAAGGAAACTGGTCTATAGTTCAGAGCCATATCCCTCCTTCCCTTTTTGAAGATAGGTATCTCATTTGCTTGTTTCCAGCATCTTGGAATCTCCCCTGCCTCCAGTGACTTTTTAAATATGATACTTAGTGCCACTGATATTGAGTTTGCGCATTTTTTAAGCACATGAGGGGATATGTCATCAGGACCTGTATCTTTATGAACATCTAAATCCATCAGCGCTTTGCATACCTCTGTGGCTGTAAGGTTGATGTTCTCTAATACCATCCCTTGAGCTTCTGTCTCTGCAATCTGAGGGGGTGGGGTATTTTCTACTGTTAATACTGACTGAAACTCCTTGTTCAATTCTTTGCAGATCTCTTCATCCGTCTCATTGATGCTTCCATCCACTCTCTTTAGCCTTAAAACCTGTTCTTTTACCTTCAGTTTTCCTCTGATAAATCTGTGGAAAATCTTGGGATTTTCTTTAGCCTTCCTGGTGATGTCCCTCTCATAGTCTCTCTCTGTCTCTCTCCTTTTACTTAGGTAGTCATTTCTTGCTCTTTTGTAGGTTTGCCAGGCATTTATGTTTTTTCTCCTCCTATACCTTTTCCAGCATTTGTCTCTCCACTCCTTAGCTCTTTTACACCCATTATCGAACCATTTCTCTCTGGCATGAATTACACCTACTTTGGTGACAGGTATGCAGCAATCTACTATCTTCCCATATTTCTCACAAAAGATGTCATACATTTCTTGTACAGATTTGTTGTAAAATAAGGTTCTCCAGTCAATAACTGCAAAAATTCATTCATTTTGATGTAATCTCCTTTCGGATAGTTCCTCCTCATGTCCTCGGTGCCTCTACTCTCAGGCAGAATATCTTCAATGATATATTCCATCAACAACACACAGTGGTCACTCTTTCCAATTGGAAGTTCATACTCAATTTTTTCAATATCCAACACATTATCTGTGAATACTAGATCAAGTAGTGATGGCTCATCCCCACCCCTGGCCCTCGTTGGTTCCATTACATGTTGGTGTAGGAAATTCCCTTTTATGCAATCTAGGAATCTTGCCCCGAATGAGTCCTCACCACTGTGTGGGTCAAGATTTATCCAATCTATCTCTTTATGATTAAAATCTCCCATAATCAAAATCCTACATTTTTTCTCCCGTGTCATGTTAACAACTGACTTTATGTCTTCAATAGTACCTATATGACTTTCCTCATAAACTTCAAGCCTATTCTGGTTCCTTGGTGGGTTATATACAACAGTTATTATAATGCTCTCTGACCCAGTATTTATGCGAGCAACAAGAAATTCCTTGAACTCACTTTCTTTAGCCAAGTTTATTTCTTCAACTTGAATCCTTTCACTTATGAGCAGTGCTATCCCTCCACCAGTCCTCTCAGATCTTTCAACCCTTAATATTCTGAAGCCCTTAGGAAAATCTGTGACACTGTTTACGTCCTCACTCAACTTAGTCTCTGTAATTGCTACTATATCTGCCTTACTGTTGTGAATCCTATCTTTTAATTCTACTGCCTTACTAGCTAATCCATCAGCATTTGTGTATAACAATCTTAATGAGGTCCCATCCCCTGATCTTCTGTCATTATCTTCTTTATCTCCCCTTTGTCTGGAAGAACTCTGAAATGAAAATTTTTCTTCTCGTCTTCATTTCTTTCGTGTGTGTGTGTGTGTGTGTGTGTGTGTGTGTGTGTGTGTGTGTGTGTGTGTGTGTGTGTGTGTGTGTGTGCGCGCAGTTACTGAATTATATTTTGGGTGATGATTGCAAGGATAAACAGGACCTTTTTCAGTATGGTGTGCGGGGATAGGAGTAAATGTTTCCTACTATTATATATATATATATATATATATATATATATATATATATATATATATATATATATATATATATATATATATATATATATATATATATATATATATATATATATATAATAGTAGGAAACATTTACTCCTATCCCCGCACACCATACTGAAAAAGGTCCTTTTTATCCTTGCAATCATCACCCAAAATATAATTCAGTAACTGCGCACACACACACACACACACACACACACACACACACACACACACACACACACACACACACACACACACACACACACACACACACGAAAGAAATGAAGACGAGAAGAAAAATTTTCATTTCAGAGTTCTTCCAGACAAAGGGGAGATAAAGAAGATAATGACAGAAGATCAGGGGATGGGACCTCATTAAGATTGTTATACACAAATGCTGATGGATTAGCTAGTAAGGCAGTAGAATTAAAAGATAGGATTCACAACAGTAAGGCAGATATAGTAGCAATTACAGAGACTAAGTTGAGTGAGGACGTAAACAGTGTCACAGATTTTCCTAAGGGCTTCAGAATATTAAGGGTTGAAAGATCTGAGAGGACTGGTGGAGGGATAGCACTGCTCATAAGTGAAAGGATTCAAGTTGAAGAAATAAACTTGGCTAAAGAAAGTGAGTTCAAGGAATTTCTTGTTGCTCGCATAAATACTGGGTCAGAGAGCATTATAATAACTGTTGTATATAACCCACCAAGGAACCAGAATAGGCTTGAAGTTTATGAGGAAAGTCATATAGGTACTATTGAAGACATAAAGTCAGTTGTTAACATGACACGGGAGAAAAAATGTAGGATTTTGATTATGGGAGATTTTAATCATAAAGAGATAGATTGGATAAATTTTGACCCACACAGTGGTGAGGACTCATTCGGGGCAAGATTCCTAGATTGCATAAAAGGGAATTTCCTACACCAACATGTAATGGAACCAACGAGGGCCAGGGGTGGGGATGAGCCATCACTACTTGATCTAGTATTCACAGATAATGTGTTGGATATTGAAAAAATTGAGTATGAACTTCCAATATATATATAGTAGTCACCGTGGCCCAATCGGTAGAGTCCGCGACTCTGAGGCGTCAGGTCGAGGGTTCGCGCCCCGTCACGGTCTGAGGTTAGCATGGGCATGCACTCTGGGTAACGATTACATAAGCCAAAACAAGAAGGCAACCGTCCTAGCCCTTGGTTGAAAAGGGAGTCCGTAACGTAAAACCGGAACAACATATATATATATATATATATATATATATATATATATATATATATATATATATATATATATATATATATATATATATATATATATATATATATATATATATATATATATAAGTGAGGGTGACCTTCAAAGCTCCTACATATTATATCTATGAGAGCGAATCGCAAGGTGTATTTTAAGACTTATGACGAGTGTGTCATTGAAGTCTCCTTTAGAGGCTAGTTTGGCTTCTTCAGAATATGGACAGTAAATAATTGTGACTTGGACGTTGAATGTGACTTGGAGTTTAACCGCGACTGTGACTGTGACTTTGGCTTTGGTTACTCTACACCCACAATCTTTCGAATTGGTTTGGTTAAGAATTATCCGTATTTTTCGCCAAAATTTCCCAGAACTATCTAAGATTACAGTCAATTCTTCTCATTACAAGAGCATCAAATCAGTGAGTTGACATTCAAAACTTCTGTAAATTCCTAATATTTAATACACAAATGCCTTAAACTAGAGTGAACTGCAGATTTGTAAATTCTCTTGCAGTTTTATATGTAATATTGAATATTTTTTCGCAAGTATTGACGTTGGAGTAACATTTTCTTCCAAAACACAGTTCCCATTTTACTTTATTTATTTATTTATTTATTTATTTTTTTACGAAACTGGCACACCTTTCGTGAGCGAAGCTCTCAAGAAAGTATAATGAAAAACAAAATTGCCTTTTGCAAAAATTCTAATTTTATTCTGAAGGAATAAAATGAGAGTTCCAGTTGGGAATAATAAACGTGAACAGTGTATATAAATACAGTTACCACAGTGTAGAGCTAATTCAATATTACGAGACGAATGAGCTCAGTAGTATTAGATTTCACATTTACGGTGGTTGCAAATTTGCTGATCATCCGCAGAAAATGAACGCAACCATGTTAACACTGCATTTACAACAGCATTCTTTTAAATCTTTAATAAAACTCATACATATATGGTATTGTTCTCTTTATTAATATATAGTATATATACCTTTAAAGACAGTTTGATAATACATCCAAAATCTTGGAAAGACGCTTAAAATGTCCTCGTATATGATATGTCTAACATGTACGTATGTATGGGACCACGGTGGTGTACTGGTTATCGTGTTCAACTGCGGTGTTAGCATAATCGTGATCGACACCATCGTGGGACGATAAGACTGTGCAATCCATTCTTAATTCCCCAACCATACGTACTCAAGGATTATTTGTCAGATTGATCCCACTGACAAGCTGAAAAGCCTACCTTGGATTGGAATTCGATGGCATGTATATATAACCAATGAAAAATAGGGAATTATATATTTTTATACTTCGTAGCCTATGAAAAACATTATTTTTTTTTTATCATATACTCACCATGATAATCCTAGCAAGTGAAGAGGTGATCTGGGCCAAATCAAAGGAACAGTCTTCAAGAGGTATAACTTCACTGTCCTCAGGAACCGACGCTGGAGACACCGCAGAAGACGCCCGCTTTCCCAGTGAGCCACCTGCACCCCAGCCACGATTCCAATGGATCTGTCAAGAAGGATTATTTATTTTTCCTCTAGAAATAGAGCCAATCGGTGACATTCGATATGCATGGATTCTCTGAATTGGTAGAACAATTATTAAGTAGTTAGAGCATTTAACATATATATATATATATATATATATATATATATATATATATATATATATATATATATATATATTATTATTTTTTTTTTTTTTTTTTTTAAGAGTGTGACACCGAGACAGGCAGAAACTGCCCTCATCAACAAAGGCCCGGGCACGAAAAAATACCAAGACGAAGGAAAAGAAAAGGTTAAGGGCAAGGCAGAGATGAGGTAATGTCACACAAAGGAAAACGATAGACAGAAAAAATCAGTCAAAGTAAAGAGGGCCCAGAGATATGGAGGACTAAGCTCTGAGATGACGATAGATCTGCTTTTTGAAGGATGAAAGGTCATAAGAATTAGGAAAGACAGAAGGAGGAAGAGAATTCCAGAGTCTGGAGGTAGATGGGAAGAAGCAGTCGCTGCACCGACCAATCCGCGAGCTATAAATCTCCACACAGTACCTGTGATATGAGGCCGCTTGGCGAGTGTTACGCGGCCTCGGCAGTGGAGGAGGGATGCAACTCACCAACTCATCAGAGCAGCGATGGAAGTAGTAGCGATAGAAAAGCGAAAGGGAAGATACCTTACTGCGAAGAGAGAGAGAATCCAGGTTAGAAGTAAGAGAAGGATCATTAATGAGTCTGACTGCCTTAGATTCAACCCTATCAAGAGGATAAGTAAAGGAAGAAGTACCCCAGATGTGTGAGCAGTATTCTAAGCAGGGGCAGATAAGACCTTTGTAAATTTTAAGTAACTGCAATGAGGAAAAGTAATGACGAAAATGAAACAAAACCCCCAATTTTTTGGATGAAGATTTAGAAATTTGGATTATGTGATTCCTCCAAGACAAGTTAGAGGCTATATGGATTCCTAATATATTGATAGAGTTAAGAGGGTAAATTTCATTAGTTTCGAAGACAATAGGGTTATCAGGAGGAGAAGAAGATAAAGAGATAGCCAGAAACTGTGTCTTGGAGGCATTGAATTTAACTAAATTTTGAGTGCCCCATTCAGATACTCTCTGCAAATCGGAGTTAAGAGTAGAAGAAAGAGTTATATGAGATTGATTACGAGTAACAGATGAAGGTTGTGAAGAAAGGGCAGAGGAAAAGTGAAGGGTAGAATTATCGGCAAAGGCATGAAGAAGAGAGGAAGATGGGGACTGTAGAAGATCATTGATGAAGAAAAGGAAGAGAGTAGGTGAAAGAACAGAGCCCTGTGGAACACCACTGGAAACAGAGAAAGGGCTAGATGTCGCACCATCAACAACTACAGATATAGAACGGTCAATAAGAAAACTGAAAATCAGAGAACAGAAAGAAGGGGTAAAGCCATAGGCAGGGAGTTTGGCCAAGAGATCCTTGTGTCAGACTCTGTCAAAAGCCTTAGAGATATCAAGGGCGACGACAAAGGATTCCCCATAGTTCCTCAGAGAAGATGACCATACATGAGTAAGATGGGACAGGAGATCACCAGTGGATCTTGCCTTGCGGAAGCCGTACTGGTGATCGGAGACAAGTGAGTTAGATTCAAGGCGTTTCAAGAAGTGAGCATTGAGCAAAGTTTGGAAAACTTTAGCAATAGAGGAGGTTAGAGCAATAGGTCGGTAGTTAGAAGGAATAGAGCGGTCACCCTTCTTAGGAACAGGTTGAACTAGAGCATGCTTCCAAGATGAAGGATAGATACTGGTTGACAGAATGAGGCGAAAAAGATGGCAAAGCACGGGAGCCAGTTCATCTGCAAACTCCTTAAGGAACCTTGCAGGGATACCATCGTGACCAGATGCCTTGTTCGTCTATAGCGAACGAAGAACCTTATGAACTTTGCATGAAGAAAGGATAAGGGAGGGCATAGGATTAGAGAGGGGAAAAGACTGAGGAACAGGTGCGCTGGAATCATTGATAGAAGAGTTGGCAGAAAAATGAGAGCCAAAGAGAGTGGCTTTGTCAGTGGGAGAGCAAGCTATAGAACCATCAGAATGAATGAGAGGGGGAAAGCTTGAGTTACAGAAGTTTTTGGAGAGGTTTTTGGCTAAGAACCAGAATCATTTGTCAGTGGGAGAGGAGTTAAGGTCATCAACTTTCCTTCTTATAAAGGAAGCCTTAGACCTTCGAATCTGAGCTGTACAGCGATTCCTAGCTATAATAAAAGCAGAGCGAGTTAAATCGGAACGAGAGGCTTGGTAAGATCGGTGAGCCTGATTCCTAGCCTGGATAGCCATGGAGCAGGCACGGTCAAACCAAGGTTTAGGGGGAGAGAAAGTTTTTGTAGAAGAGGAGATGTACGCCTCCATTCCCACGGTCATGATCTTGGCAACTTTTACAGCTACCCGATCAGGGTTGCGGGACAGAAAGCAGTAGTCATCCCATGGAAAGTCAAAGAGAAAGTTACGCAAATTTTCAAGTTGGGTTCGCTCGAAGTGCCATAGGCGGCGTTGAGTAGGAGGGATTGGTGGTGGGGGAGCGAAAATGGAAGAGACAGAGATCATAGAGTGGTCAGATTTACCAAGAGGGGAAAGCACAGAATAAGAGT
>JAXCGZ010020774.1:170000-172500 GCA_037179515.1 Halocaridina rubra
ATATATATATATATATATATATATATGAATCATTTTTACCCCGACCGGGACTTGAACCTGGGACTTATAATTACTAATCCAAGGCGCTACCAAGTACACCACAGAAGGTTAAAAGGAAACAGATCTTACAGCTTATATTTGCTAGACTAGGGATGAACGCATTCTATCTGAATGCCACTATGTTCATATTACACTTTCCCCAACCTAGCTCGTGGTTTCGTTTTCGCATTTAATTCAACTCCCGAATGAAATTGGGAGTTGAATTAAATGTGAAAATGAAGCCACGAACGAGACTGGGGACACTGTAATATGAACATAGTGGCATTCAGATAGAATGCGTTCTTTCTTAGTATAGCAGATATAAGCTGTAAGGTATGTTTCCTATAAACCTTCTGTGGTGTGGTTGGTAACGCCTTGGCTTAATAATTATAAGTCACAGGTTCAAGTCCTGGTCTGGGGTAGAAATGATTCATGTATTTACATATGGTAATGTGCTTATTTGGTTATATATATATATATATATATATATATATATATATATATATATATATATATATATATATATATATATATATATATATATATATATAGAGAGAGAGAGAGAGAGAGAGAGAGAGAGAGAGAGAGCTTGTTTTTGAACAGATTATTTCTCTCTCTCTCTATCTATCTATCTATCTATCTATCTATCTATCTATTTATCTCTCTCTCTCTCTCTCTCTCTATATATATATATATATATATATATATATATATATATATATATATATATATATATATATATATATATATATATATATATATACATATATATATATATATATACACATATATATATATATATATATATATATATATATATATATATATATATATATATATATATATATATATATATATATATATCTGCCTTGCATTATATGTATTTACCTAACTGAGTTTGCGGGAGAACAAATCTTTACTCGTAGCTCCTCATCTTTTGAGTTGGCTTTATCATTATTATTTTTTTTCTTATTCAGTAGCCTTTTTCTTACCATAAACTTATGAATGCAATTAGCATTTACCGTCTCCTCGCTTAGCGAGTTAAACATTATTGAAAATTCTTATATTAAAAATTTACTACATTACATCCTGCAAAGAATATTTTTACGAAGCTTCAAACTATGACTTCCAGTTGTAGAGCAACCTATTTCAATTCTTGTCAACTCTGTCAATACCATAAATAGATTCAAAAGCCGTTTAATCATATCCACCTTATTTATTCTAGCTTTGCATGGTGGTAAGTTTGATTCCTTTAGTCCTTCCTCATAAATGAGATTATGTATCTCTGTAACCAACTTCGTTATATGTGTTTGAACTTTTTTCACTTTATGCATATGCTTTTTCTAGTGCGAATGCCAAAAAAAGTGCTGCATAATAAAGCTTAGGCCTCACATAAGCCATGTAAATTTATCAGAACATTTCCTTCAATATTTTGTCAATTAGACAATATGGCTTCACAGGATGCATATAAAATTATTTGAAGAGTGGTGAAAGATATTGAGGTGGCTTATTTTCTAATTTCTTTTCGAATTTATAATCAATGTAAGGCTTCATTATAATATATCCTCTCTAAAGAAGGGTGCAACTTACCTGAGAAGTGGCTGGAGAAACCAAGGCAGCGAGGGCCGAGAGAGCAAGGAAAAGCGCCTTCACGGAGCTGCCATTGACACGACACAACATCTGCAAGAAAAGAAATATTTTTTTAGATAACATATATCACATATGTAATTGGCTGGTTTACTTTAAAAATCTGTCTTAGGGTGGGTGACTCTCAAAACATATTTGTACCTAGGGGGCAAATTCTGCAATGGAAGCAATTTAGACAAAGAAGGAAAAATATAACTGTAAGATGATGATTTCTATCTTGCTAGAAATAGATAACTGATGCCAAATGTGGAAGTAAATGTTACAGTAGGGTTGCATAACATCTCCTAACCTCTGTCAGGTCAACAGGATTCGTGAGTAAAATTGTGAATATTTGCTGCAGGCAGAGAATAAACACACAAACAACTAAAAGTCTAGGTTTATTTTGCATTCTCTTCCCAACCTCACAAATGGCTTGTTTTCGCAATGAATTCATAGCCCTGTTATATAGGTATCTACAAGGTATAATAAAGACATTGGTTTATGTGAAATCATGAGCATATGCTTTGCCCTCGACCAGGATTCGAGCCTAGGAGAGAAAATATGCCAAGGCGCTACCAACTGTGTCACCGGATGTAGAAGATAATTGGGACTCCTCATTATGTGTTCAGGATCGAATCCTGGATATGGGCAAAAATATGTTCCATGTTATCAAATATAATAATGTGTTATTCGAACGTTTTTAACGTCTCTGTAGTAAGGATTTGAATGTGGGAAAACAGCCATATATATATATATATATATATATATATATATATATATATATATATATATATATATATATATATATATATATATATATGTATATATATATATA